>JADLIF010001512.1:0-29011 GCA_016648015.1 Steinernema khuongi | reverse complement strand
ACGTGTTTGAGGCCTTCCAGTCGTCTTCATCATCTGTCTTTCAACGGTTCTCACCTTTTTAAGCTAAAAGAGACAAAAAATTTTTTCCGGCCCTTCGGGCCGGATGGGGGAGGGGGGAGGGGGGGGGTCCACAAGCAGGTCCAGACATGTTACTGCCCATGTATGGATCCTCCCCTTCCCCTTCTTCGTGTTTATAAACACAGGACGGTTTAGTGAATAGCGTGTGGTGGTGGCAGTAGTATCTTTCGATGAAGTCGAGCTCTTCC
Organism: Steinernema khuongi; assembly: GCA_016648015.1. Classification (NCBI taxonomy): domain Eukaryota; kingdom Metazoa; phylum Nematoda; class Chromadorea; order Rhabditida; family Steinernematidae; genus Steinernema; species Steinernema khuongi. The sequence continues at coordinate 28,745 of JADLIF010001512.1, read as the reverse complement.
TTCGAGCATGTAGCTAATCGGAATTGGCGGGGTGAAGGGTCTCTGCTAGTGAGGAATTTTACAAGTTTACTAGCGCCACTGTGGCAATCAGCCGCCTTCTCTAAAACCATCTTCTTCCCTCGGAGTTCATCGCTGTTGGCCGACCAGAATTGGAGGAGATCTTGGACGACAGGGCTCTCCCAGGTCTCATTGAGATAGTTCCCTATTTTCACCTGCTTGAACTGGTCCTGGCAGAGGATGGATTTCATAACATCTAGCATATCATCGTCGTAGGCGTCTTCACATATTTGAAGCTCTGTGAGTTTCCGTCCGTCTACAAGCTTCTTGAAACATCGGAGCGCGGTGTCTTTCAGCTTATTCAGAAGCAGAATCGATCCTAGTCTCTTTAGTGAGCACGCAAAGTCCACCCAAGCTTTGGTGATGGACAATGCTAGAAGTCCAAAGTTGTAGAACTTGGCGTGTGAGAAGTGCTGGACGAGTGTTCGCGACAGGGTCCCTTCTTCAGGAAGAACCAAGCAGACTGTGACATCCCTAACGGACTTCGTGGGGACAGCCTCTATCTCCTCCGCTGTCATCAGCCTTTGTCCAGTGCAGGCCTGGCGCAGATACGCGTTAGCAAAAGAGGGTTGCTCCTCACTGCCCGCTGTTTCGCCTACAAAGGAAAAGCTGTTTCGGTATGCTAGCCTTGCGACTTCTCCGCTGCGTCCAGAAAGCTTCTCAGCTTCGGAAAGTCCCTCGTCGGATAAACTGTTGCACACATGTTCATAGAAGGCAAAAGGAACTTTGTCCATCTTGTGGATTCCGAGGATTGGCGAATGGCGGTGAGCAAGGATAGTGGCGCCTATTAATAGAGTCAAAGTGAGAACCAACGCATCGAAGCTTTGACGATGTTCGCACAATTTTTAGTTTTCGCTCTTGTTTGACTTCACACTAGGTTTACTCAGAAAGCAGTTCATGAGTGAAGGCTGACTTCCTCTGGCTTCGTTCTCTAGAAACTGTTAAATGTTGATAAAGAGGACCACCCAGAATATTAGACTCTCATGTCCCCGGGCTAACTACTGGTTTCTCAGCTTGTTGTTCAGCATCGCTTACGCCCAAGATCATCACAATCAGGGAAAGCTGCACAACACAAAACTGATTCGGTATAAAGGGTTAGGAAAAAGCGGAAATCGCAAATTTTTTTCCTTTTGTTTGAGCCAAAGACCACCTAAATGCATATTGTTTCGAATATGCCGAAAATCACAGTCGGTGCAACCTCAGAAAGTATGGGAAAACCTAACAGAAGCAGCATCGGTTAATTAACGTCATTCTAATAAACGAAAAGTGAAGGAAACTCTGACTAGTCGAGCGGAGTACTCGAGGAAATTCGCACCTAAGAAGACGGCTCCCGAAGATTGTGTCACGACGGCGGGGCCACGGCACCGTGACTCACTGTTTGCCCACGGCGTTATCACCGGAGGAAGGAGCGCGGCCGCACTCGCCAATTTTGTATTCTGCCGATCGATCGCCATGCTGCTCGTCCTGACCTTGGCGCTCGTGGCGGGCTTCTCGGCCGGCTTCTCCGAGTGGAGCCCCGAGACGTTCCCGAACTCGATGCGCGACCTCCAGCTCTGTCGCGTGAAAGCGCCGTCCTTCGTGTGTGATCCCAACGGCCTCCTCGAGGAGATAGACGGGAAAGAAGGCAAGTCCTATAGAGCTTTTCTTAGGAATGGGGTGCAGGGATATATGGAAAGAGCAAAAGTAAGCTTCAAGGTGATTAGAACTAGTCGTGTAGCTTAGAGAATTCGCAGCTTAGATCACCTCTTGCTCGTGGCGTTATCACCTCAAGAAGGAGACTGGCTGCACTGTTCAATTTCAAACCTATACGGCCAATCAATTGACATACTTCACGCCCTGTCCTTCGGGTTTTTTCTGACTGCACACGACCCCAACTAGTTTTCGGACTTACTGCGATTTCCACGGCTCTGTAGTGTGAAGGAGCCGTCCTACTTGTGTGATCCAGACAACCTTCTTGAGGATATAACTGGGAAGAAAGGCAAATCCAGGCGGCTGGGATAGAGGGCGCCAAGGGCATTTTTGTGCACAGTGCGTGGAGACGGTAGTTAAGGAGCAAAGGATAACTCACGCGGACACGTTAGATAGGACAATGGTGAGCCAGAACTGATTTAGTCCTTTATAATCCAAATACACAGTAACGCCCTAGTTTCAGGTAGCACTGTGCTCGAACAGGCGCTGAAGCACCTAAGGAACAGCACACAGTGTCAGTGTCCCGGCGTCGATCACAACGTTTGCGACTTCGTCCCTCACGGCTTCACTGCCTCCATCGCCGTCGTCGAGCGCATGAAGATCCCCCCGGGAAGAGAGTAGGTGACTCGTAACCTGTGCCGTAGTTAGAGGATAGAGCTCTCTGCCATGGAGTCCGGCTTGCGTCTTATTTGGGGCACGATTTTTTTTGTGTCTTGGGTTCTTTTAGTTGAACATCCTCAGAATATTTTCAAACTCGTATCATTGGAAAAGATATGTCTTACTGTACGCTCAATAGGGGTTTCAACGTCAGAAATGCCGATTAACGGCCACGGGTCGTAAACCGCTCACCCGATGTTGCCGGAAATGAGTCATCCTCCTTTATGGATCTTGACCTACGTTTCTGGCTACAACAATGACATCAGGAAATGTACACATAGCGTGGTCGCCCTTCCTTTCCTCCATGGGTAGGTCTAACATTCAGGTACTTCATCAATTAAAGCTACAGTTCAACTTATGCTTGAAGATTCCACACGGGGAACTGTTAGTTCGGTTGAATTTGGTTGAATTTGGAGTAGAAGCCACTGGAACACAACATTTTCTGTGCTTTCTGTCACAGCGTTTGAATTGGGTAAACAAAGAACAGGGGCTTAGAATAACAGTAAGGGGGCCAGAGTATAAGTAAGCGGGTTTGGCGCCCTTTTCTGCGCTCCTATTCATTGCCATAGATAGGGTTCAATTCAATCTGATTACCATTTTAGTGACGCCAACAGCCGGACAGAAGCCATCCTCCAGTTCGCCGATGACCTGCGGATACTGTACCCTCGTGGCCAGTGCGACGACGACCTCTTCATCGTCCTCTCGGCGAACGACTCGGCCGTGTGGACGTCCGTCGGCCGCGTCACAGAACTCACGCTCCGACCCGAGATGATCAACTCGGTCACCCTCGCAGCAAGTAGGCCCTCTCTTCCCCTGAACTCCTCATCCCCTATTCAGTGAAGTGGTTCCGCAGGAGGGAGTACTCCAAGGGACTCCTTTACATGGTGGACAGCTTCGCGAAGGTGCTGCGAGGGGAGCGCATCACCGTCACCGACCCCAACGGTTGGTACTGGCCCGTGCCCCTCTGGTCCCTTATCCTGGGAGCCGTTATGATTCTCGTCATCCTCCTGGGCTCCATAGGCCTTTGTGTGAAGTGCTGCTGCTGTCGCAAGACCCAAGGATACACCCTTGGGCGTCGTCAGTGACCCTATTGTACAATGTCTTTACTGTGCTTTCAAAGGTAATAAATGATCGAAGGTGAAATGTAAGCCTCAAGCAGGCATCGATACTTGTTCGGCAGCAAATCCCCTCGCTGTGATACATAGCTTGTGAGGCTCTCTAAGGGACATTTGTCAGTTGATTCTTCTTCTTTGACCTCATTTTCCATTCCTTTCGTTGCTAATTAGCACTTAACTTCGGTGAATCAGTAGATCTACCCACAAGGAAGAGATTTAGGACGCTAGGACATGACACATGAACATGAATTACCGCAGTAACTCCTGCGGTACTGTAGATGTCATGTGCGCAACAAACTCTCAATGTTGAAGCCAAAAAAGATTTTACCGAAGCCGAAAGAGGTTCGCCGATGCAAAGTTAATTAATAAAAGATCGGAACTAAATGCATGCCTTTGGCAAACCTTTTTTGGCTTCGGCATAGCTATGACCCCCAATTTGGTTGCCCACATGACGCTTACTGGACTATAGGAGCTACTGTGGTAAGTCTTCGTCGTCGTGTCCATCACCCGAGATTGAGAGGGGATGAGATGGGTATATCCCTTCCATTTACAGTCTCTGGAAGCCTGAATTACTAGGAAGTGCAGTGATCTCGGCGTCCACTGTGTTCCTCCATTGGTTTGGAGCGCACTGCTTTCAGTAAAGGTCCTGGTTTTGACCAAGAGATATCCTGGAACGAATAATATGGTATAATGCTTCTGTAGGAACCTTGCAATGCCAGAATTCCAACAGGAACGCTCGGAATCGATCTAGTGGGTGGTCCAAAACATCAGCCTATCAGAGCAGAACCGTGTATCCTTCTTCTTAACCTCCTTGTTAGTCCTGTCTTATCAAAGACCCTTAATAACCCTCAATGCAAGTCGATGCAGTTAACCTTCGCACTTGCTCCTGCATAATTAACTTTCCACAGTCGTGCATTCTTGTTCCTTTCATTCCCAGCGATCAACGCCATGAACACGGTTCCTTTGTCCTTTTGCGAACGCGTGTGTGACACTCTATACCAATGTGGACTGGAGCAGGCGGAGAAGCTGTCCGGCTACTACGGAAGGCTTTCACGGATCGCTTTTGACCACAGGACTCACTATGCATCGGGTGTGCTCGACGACTGCGAAGAGCCAGGATGTCTTCTTTACCTGCGCAGTGGCCTTCAAGTCCATACCCTTAAGGAGATCGAGGCTGTCCCCAAGAAGTTCGTCCACTATCTTACCATCACCTTAAGGGACGCGAAGAAGGAGCAAGTCTCTCGAAGACTGGTACAGCGCTTCCCCTACGCCTCCTGCAACTTCGTCCTTCAGTCTTCTTCTATCAACGAAGCCTGGACGGACTTCGTGAGCTCCTTGAGTAGATTGGGAACTATTTTGATTACAACGAAGTTGGAAGACAACGCGATCTGCCTTCTCCAGAAGCTCGTCGTCGCTCGGAAGCTTTGCGATCTTCGCATCCATGAGCAGGCATGTGAAGGAGGCACTCTGGAGATACTCAAATCTCTCCTCTGTCAAGATCAATTCCACCAACTCCAAATTAAGGATGACAATAGTGGACCCTGGAAGAGCGCTGTTGTCCGCGACCTTCTCGACTTCTGGTCAGAAAACGATCAGAAACTTAGGGGGAAGAACTTCTTTATGGAACAGAACGGTAAGGGCGGAATCCAGCAGCTTGAGGAGTTCGTGATCAGCGCTGTTGGGATCAACTCGGAAGACGGAAACAAGCCAGTTCACTATGCTCTAGAGGCCTGCTCGCAGGAGGAGTGTGACTACATTGACAAGTACTATCAGCACAACCTTATGGTCTTCGTCAAACCCTCCTGTGTTTACAAATTGGAGGAAGGAGAAGAAGGCGAACGCCGTCGGATGTACATCTCCTTCGAGTGCGCGAGTGAGAGCGAGCGAGCGGACAGGAGCATCATGCGACGGCCAGCGAGTCATAGTGGGTGCAACGGAGTGGAATTGATGTCGGTCACCAATTTCCTCCGCGTTTTGTTCGCCTGATCGTTTGTTCACACATGTGTTGCTTCAATAAACGCGTTCATACCTAAACTCCGTTGCTGTTGTCCGTCCACATTCAAGTACGTGCAAACCTGCAAACAGGATGTCCATCCATTTCTAGCCATATATGTAAGCATATTTATTCAAGCAGCACACAAGTTCAACTAAACAACACACGGAGTAAACTAGTGTCTCGCATCAGGCCAAGGTCGTCGACTCCCTCACTGCTCGCATATCGTCGCCCAGAGGTTCCTTCCCTCGCATGGTCACAATCAAAGGAGATGTAGAGCTTCTGTTGGTCGTTTCCCTCCCCTTCTTCAAACTTGTACACACAAGACGGTGTGGTGAAACAGAAATTGTGGTGTTGGTAGTACTTGTCGATGTAGTCACACTCCTCCTTCGAGCACACCTCCAGCACATCTTGAACTGACGTCCCGCTTTGCGTTTTGATGCCGGGCCTTTGAAGCACAAAATCCTCGAGTTGTTGGACGCCACCCCCGCAATTATTTTCCACAGTCAATCTTGTCCCTCTGACTTTCTCAGCATTCTCTGACCAGAACTGCAGAAGGTCTCGGACCACAGTGCTCTTCCAAGGTCCTTCCACATCGTTCAGAATTTTTAAGTGCATAAATTGGTCTTGACAAAAAAGGGATTTCAAAACTTCTTGTATGCCGCTCTCACAAGCTTTCTCATATATTGAAAGCCACAAAAGCTTCCGACCGTCGACGATCTTCTGGAAAAGTCGGATTGCGTCGTCATCAAACGACTTTGTTATCACAACAGTGTCCAATCTCTTCAGTGAGAAGGCGAAGTCGACCCAGGCTTCGTTAATGGAGGACGAGTGGAGCACAAATTGATAGGATGAGTAGGGGTAACGCTTGACAATTGCCCGGGAGACGTTTTCTTTCTTTCCATCAAACAAATTGATCGCGACAAGCCGGACAAACTTCTTGGGAACAGCCTCGATCTCCTCAGGCGTGCGCACTTCACGACCATCGGACTCGTAATATATAAATCCTTCGTTCTCAATGCCATCTTCTACGGTGACTATAAAATCAGCCATCTTAGAGAACCTGCTCAGCGCGATGTTCCCGTAGTATCCGGACAATTCTCCTAATGTTGAAAGTCTATCTCTGTATAAAGTAGCACAAACAGCCTCACAGAAAGCGTAGGGAATTCCGTCCATTCTGTGAGCTGTAGCGAATGGCGATGAGCGTGAAAGGCCGGGGATTAATAGGTTCATTTTCATGAGATGCGATGCACCCAAGTGTCAAGTGTTAGTCCTACATGCACGGCAACAGAATAGAAAACAGGCACAGCCGATTAGCCATAACTGCTTTTGCGGGGGACGCCCTGCTTGCGGGGGACGCCGGGAACGGATTTTGCGAATTGCAAATACGTCGCTAGGATCAAATTCAGCAAAATTTTCACCAATTGCAACGGTCTTTGCTTCAAACGACGGAGAAGAATCTCCTGAACAACATATTATAGCAATTACAAAGAAAAAACAAAACAAAAGATAAAGTATCAGTTTGAAGTCACAAAAATCGCGAATTTCGCATCGCATCAGAAAGCCAAAAAACGATGCTAAACGGCAACTTCAGTCGGGGTCCGACAATAATAGGGAAAAGCATCGCTTAGAAAAAGCAAAAGCATCGCTCTCACATATCTGTTCGCATTGAATTTTTAGCATATATACTGGGATATAAGCTGTCGTCATAAGTTTCAAAGAGTTCTAGTTAGCAAAATGGCTCACAGTTCCAAGCAGCAGAACGGTTGCGAAGCCGGCAGCAACGCCGCGAATGAGCAACCAGTGAAGCTGATACTTGTCACCGGAGGTGTGATGAGCGGCGTTGGCAAGGGAATCATCTCCTCCAGCCTTGGAGTGCTCCTTAAGGCCAATGGTTACCGTGTCTCGGCCATCAAGATCGACCCATACCTCAACATCGACGCCGGAACCTTTTCGCCCTACGAACATGGTTAGTTAGAAGACGTCGGCCTCTTAAGCATAACACATTCTTGCAGGCGAAGTGTTTGTCCTTGATGATGGCGGAGAGGTCGATCTGGATCTCGGAAACTACGAGCGTTTCCTCAATGTTTCCCTGTCCCGCGACAACAACATCACCACGGGAAAGATCTACCAGCGCGTCATCCAGAAGGAGCGCAATGGCGACTACGGAGGCAAGACAGTCCAAGTGATCCCGCACATCTCCGGGGCGATCATCGAGTGGATCGAGAGAGTCGCCGCGGTTCCAGTTGACGGCTCTGGAAAGCGACCCCATGTCTGCATCGTAGAGGTACTTGAGATTCACTCGTAACATTCGTGCACCCATAATTTAGCTCGGAGGCACCATTGGAGACATCGAGGGCATGCCCTACTACAGCGCCTTCGACAGCTACAAGTGCCCCACCCATCGTAACCAGCTGCTGTCGGTCCACGTCTCGTTCCTTCTCGAACCGAAGAGCACTGGCGAACCGAAGACCAAGCCGCTTCAGAACAGCCTTAAGCTTCTTCGTTCGGAAGGCCTGACTCCGGATTTGTTGGTGTGTCGCAGCGAGAAGCCCGTTTGCACTCGTCTGAAGGAGAGGATTTCCGGAGTCAGCCAGCTCAACTTGGATCAAGTACGTTCCTTGTCCTGTTTCTCTATCCTTACAAAGGATCCATTCAGATCATCGGTGTTCACGATGTGTCAAACATCTACAAAGTCCCTCTCCTTCTTCAACAGCAAAATGTGGTCGAAGCCATCATCAGCAAGCTGAACCTCGGCCCCGTTGACCCTGCGGAGACGCTCCACAGTAGCCCCAACCTTCACCAATGGACCAAGCTGAGCAACCTCTGCGATCAACCGACCATTCCGTGCCGCATTGCCCTAGTAGGAAAATACGTGCGCATCGAGGACACGTACGCCTCCGTCAACAAAGCTCTCCGCCATGCGGCCATCCATGCCAACCGAAAGCTGTTCATCGAGTACGTCAGCTCGGAAGACCTCGAAGACGGTGTTGAGCCAGAAGTTCAGGAGAAGGCCTGGCAGGCTATCAAGGGATCAGAGTAAGTGATATCCAGAAGTTCTCCTTTTAACCTCTGATTTCAGTGGTATCGTGGTGCCCGGAGGCTTCGGAGACCGCGGAATCGAGGGGATGATTCGTGCGTGTCAGTACGCCCGTGAGAACAAGGTTCCCTTCTTGGGAATCTGCCTTGGAATGCAATGCGCCTCGATCGAATTCGCGCGGAACGTTTGCGGACTCGAGAAGGCGAACTCCGTGGAATTTGACAGAAATTTGGATCCTTCCAAGCAGGTAAATCTACTGTCATTCTTCGCGGTATAAGACACCCTCTTCCAGATTGTTATCGACATGCCCGAACACTGCGCTGCTACCCACGGAATGGGCGCTTCTATGCGACTTGGTCGTCGCACGACTGTCTTCTTGACTAATGAGTCGAAGCTCCGTAAGATAGAGATTTGGATGTTCCTATGTACATATCTTTCGTTTAGGACATCTGTACAACCGAAGCACCGTCGAGGAACGCCACCGTCATCGCTATGAAGTCAACCCCAAGATCGTTCCTCAGCTCAGCCGTGCCGGCCTCCTTTTCGTCGGCATGGGAGTCGACGAGCCAACGACGATGATCGGAGCCGATAGCCGCACTGAGTCATCCGAGGAGCTGGTCGAGATGGCCAACAGCGAGAACGGATCGGCCGGCCTCGATGAGCTTCTCAAGAAGATCGACAGACTGTGCGAGCGTGGTGGCGACGAAGGCAAGACGGCCGTTCGCATGGAAATGATCGAGATGAAAGGTAGGCCGATGCCAACAGACTTGACTCAACGCTCGTTTTAGATCACCCCTACTTCGTCGGTGTCCAGTACCATCCGGAATACTTGTCGCACCCGTTGAAGCCGAGCCCTCCCTTCATGGGACTCCTCCTGGCCGGCTCTAAGCAGCTCGAAGGCTATATGCACGGAAAGTGCCCTACTCCCATGGACATCCTTGCAGAGCCTAAACACACGTAGGCCTTTCCTCCGCGAGGACTCCTTTGCATTAATAAGCATTTTAATCTGCCAGTTTCTAATAAACCCTTGTCATTCGTTATATGTCGTCTGGTCTAATATTACGCCTGCTTTAAAGTGTCCATTATTTTTTGAGGCCTCCATGCTTGTTTGAACTTTCAAGGTCTCCATTGAGGTCTTGTTTGATGGCTGTAGTAATGTCTTCCAATGAGCCTTAGATCAGTCCTGCTTAGGAGACACCAGGAGTGACCAGACAAACTAGAAGGTCTAGCAATGTCCGTCTGCATTATCACCTAAGTCTCCAGTCTCATTTGACGTCTGCAGTCTCACCTCTCATCCCGAGGCCACCTTAACAGTTTATCTTTGAAGCATTTTCGAGCGGAATTTCGCTCCTTCGAGACTAATCGTGCGACGGCCAGCGAGTCAACGAAGCGGAATTGATCTTTCTGTCCGGCCACATTCACGTACATATGTGCAAATTTGCAAACAGGACATCCATCCATTCCTCGTCATTTATTTAGGCACAAATCATACAACAAGCGCAGTGCATAAGTTCAGGTCGTTTACTCCCTCACGGCTCGCACATCGTCGCCCAGTGGTTCCTTCCGTCGCATGCGTACAATCGAAGGAGATGTAGAGCCGTCGCCGGTCGTCTTCTTCCCCTTCTTCAAACTTGTGCACACAGGACGGTGTGTTGAAAATATAATTGTGGTGTTGGTAGTACTTGTCGATGTAGTCACACTCCTCCTTCGAGCACACCTCCAGCACATCTTGAACTGAAATCCCGCCTCGAGTACTGATGACGGCTCTATCAAGCATGTCCCTCTGACCTTCTCAGCATTCTCTGAGCAGAATTGTAGAAGGTCTCAGACCACAGTGTTCTTCCAAGGTCCTTCCAGATCGTTCAGAATTTTTAAATGCATAAATTGGTCTTGACAAAAGAAAGGGCACTTGTCGGGGTTAACCGTCCCCTTCTGAAATAACCGTCCCCCATGAGATTCAGCCGTCCCCCGACATTTCCAGTGAAACCGACTTATTTACCAATGCGATACACTAACAGTACTGCTAATTATCACATGTTACTACTGTACTTGATTGCCGGAGATCGGTTATTCTCCTTTGAGAGAATCGTTGCTGTGAATTCTGAGATGCTGGCATTTCCCGAACAGTATACAAACGAGGAGCAGATGTCACCACATTAGGAAAAGGAGACAAAACGAGGAGGTGATGTTGCAGCGCTAAGATCAGATGGTTTGCAACGATTGCTACCGGCTGGGAACGACTGCTACGAACCGCGCTCAAAAGGCCACTAGTAAGACTAAGACGAGCAACGGGTACATTAGTGCGGGTGAAAGTTCCTGGCGTCGAGGGGCGTCATCCTCATGCTCATCAACCGGGCTCTCTTTCTTAGTTTCAGGAATGTCAGGAAAGGCTAATGCCCAATATTTAAATTAAGAGGTCTCCTCTTCCTGCTTCGCCTTCTTGTTCGACTTGAGGCTGTCCATTTTAGCCAGTACATCTTTGAAGGTCTCCAGGAAACTGTCCATTTTGTCGAATGGGACCTGAAATATTCGAACATGAGAGTTGTCAGTGGGTAACAGAAAGGTCGCAGAAGTGTCTTACAGACAGACAGCAGACGTCTGTAACAGGAAGAAGGATCGAAGGATAAAGTTAACAGACATGCGTACTTTTGCAGCGCTAGGCAAGTTTATCCTGTGCTTATGAGATTGGTTGGTCACTTTTTTACTTCGCTAACAAATACCAACCATTAGATCTAGAATTTTTGCGTCTTGGTGTAAAATTTCTCCACTACCTTGCGGAAATACAGTACGTGTCAAAACTTTAAGACACCCCCCGTACTGTATGTATAGGAGAAACAGTCCAAATTGTTTCCAAAAGCTTTCTCGAATTTCTTTAAAACTCTGGCCGGTTGCTAGGGAAGGTGGACAAGTGAAGTCGACTTACCTCGCATCTGATCTTGTCAGTCTTGAACCGTGCACGGAACAGGCACACATTCTCCTTCTTCACCTCATCCTTCGTCGCCTCACCCTTCGTCGCCTCATCCTTGGTCGCCTCATCCTTCTTCGTCTTCTTTGCGTCCTTCTTCGGCTTCTTGGCTTCTTTCTTCGCCTCCTTCGGGGACTTCTTCCACTTCTTCGCGCCCTTCTTCGGCTTCTTGGCTTCCTTCGGACACTTCTTCGCCTTCTTTGCGTCCTTCTTCTCGGGCTCAGGCTTCTTTCCGTCGTCTGTAAGTGAGAACGCAAATTAACGGTACAAACGTACTTAGAAGAACTCACAGTGCTTCAGCGTGATTGTCACCGTGGAGCCGCCGTCCAGTTTCGACCTGTCGAACATTTCCCCGAGTTCGGCGAGGAAGGCGTCAGGGTTCATGAAGGCTATCATATCAGCTCTGAAATTTTAAACAGCTAACACCATTGTGACAAATGAATCATTTAGCGGAAGACTCGAAACACATGGACTCCTCCACGTGAAAGTCGAATACAACATGCACAAGACCAACCGAACGTTAGACAGATTAGAAGAAGCATGGACGGATATATGCAAAGTAATCACATCAAAAGTCGACCACAGAGGCTGCAATGAGAAGATGACGCGATCGGGAAGGTATCGCCAACCACGGAAACTATAAATCAGCAGTCATTGTCATCAAATAGAGGCAATTCGTTTGGGTTGCAGATTCAGTGCTACAACTTGCACCGCCACTACTTGCGGTTCCATTTGATGTTAATTAATTAATGTGGATTCTGAAGCACAAAATCCTCCAGCTGCTGGACGCCACCCTCACAATACTTATGGACAGTAAATCGTGTCCCTCTGATTTTCTCAGCATTCTCTGACCAGAACTGCAGAAGATCTCGGACCACAGTGCTCTTCCAGGGTTCTTCACATTCGTTCCGAATTTTTAGGTGCATAAATTGGTCTTGACAAAAAAGGGATTTCAAAACTTCTCGTATGCCGCCTTCACAAGCTTCTTCATAGATAGGAAGCCAGAAAAGCTTCTGACCGTCGATAAACTTCTGGAAAAGTCGAATCGCGGCGTCGTCCAGCTTCTTCCTGAGCACAAGAGTGTCTAATCTCTTCAAGGAGCAGGCGAAGTCGACCCAGGCTTCGTTGATGGAGGACGAGTGGAGCGCAAATTGATAGGATGGGGATACCGTACAATAAGATACCGGGATACCGAAAGCGAATGGAACTCCGTCCATATCGAAAAACGTGGCGAATGGCAATGAGCGCGAGAGACCGAGTAGTAACGGCTTCGAGTTGACACAGTGCGGCGCTTGGATCAGGAAAGCGTTGGGAAGCGAGAATAACCGACGCGTTGGGAGGTGTGAACTTCGACGCATCGCAAGACGAGATTCATGATCGCACGACTCGGAAACCATTTCCTTAAGAAATTATGGAATGTTTGTGGTCCTGAAAAAAAGTCCGTCTCGGACACAAGTGCCATTTGGGAGTTCTCTCTTCCTTCACAGGAAGGCATGGGTCAAGTTCACCTATTCTAGGGGCTGTGGGGATACAGAAGATGTTGGATAACAGTGTGATGCGATTCTTCAATTTTTATTCAATTTTCAATATCTTATTGTCGCTTATTGTCGAGTGGTGTCACTCGTTGCCATCGTAGGCACGGGCCGCCAAGGAGCGTCTCCGCTCGCCGCTGCCCTCCTCTGTCTTGGCCTGAAGCTGCTCTCGGTCCCTCTTCTGCTTCACATACATCTCGAGGTCCTAAAGCGAATCACTCAATTAGTTCTGAATTGGTCTGTCGCTCACCCTCATCTTCTCCTCGAGGAACTTGTCAATCTCAGGCTCATCGAACTTTGCGTCACCCGAAGGATCGCCCTCCACCTCCTCCGACCGTTTCTGGAAGAAGTAGAGTTAAAGAGAGACACTTCTGATAGCTGAGAATCGGGTTCACAGCTTCAAAGTCACCTACGTCCTGGGGGAACTTCTCGCAGAAGCAGTCCTTCCACAGTTCGTAGGCGTTCGAGGAGCGGATGGAGGTGTGGTCGATGCTGTCCACGGGGAGTCCTATCTCCTAAATACGGAGAAGTAGCCTTGGTCATCCCAGATCTCGCTCACCTCAAAGGAATCACTGCCAGCCGGCACTGCCACAGGTTTGTTGAAGTCTGTGGAGACGCCCTTCGGGAAGGACTTCGCAAAGGCGAGGTGTCCGAGGATCGCTTTTCCGCGCGAGACCAGACCCTCCATGCGACTACTCAAGAAGTGGAGCGACGCGCCGTGGTAGTGGGCCACAAAGCGGAGAGCGCGCGTGACAGTCCTACGCGAGTCGGTGTCCAGGTTCTGGAACTCGTCGTAGCGCGCTCCCAAGAAGGCCAGCGGGATCGGGAATACCCGCATGCTTTCCAGGTCCTGAAGGTCGTCAGAATATGAGGGAACAGTCAAATGCACATCGGCTGACAAGGAGATCATCCAACCAAGAATCTTGGAATCTCCCAGGCTTTTCTTTCTTGATGATTATTAATGTCGCTTATCCCGTGCTAGCAGCAGAAGCATCTTATCAATTATCAAAACAATAGTCCTATATCTCTCAAAACAATAGTCCTATATCTCGAAGAAGCCCTCAATTTCTGAAGCTTTGAAAGGCGGGTGATAACTTAGCACTAGTCTTCGCACTAAGGGGAGCGTCGTATCTCAAATCGGGCATATTACTGTACCGCGTTTACCGCCAGTCCCAACCATTCACGACAGGAAGAGCGATCCGTTGGCCCTCTGTAAAAGTGTGTGCGAGGGGCTGGCTTCAATCGAGATGGAAAAACGAATCAGCCTGTGAATGTAGGATTCTTGGAGTTGTACAATCCCTCATGCGTAAAAGCAGTTTCATACAAAGCAGTGTCCTTCGCTTGCCGCTATTCATCACGACTCGCAAGATGAACCAAATCCCTGATTGAGAAAAAACATCATTGAGAATGTTGCCTTATTGAATTCTCATTTTTCAGAAACGGTATTCCGCACTTCCCTAGACGTGCTAGTAGCACTACTCTTTGCACCTGCGCCAAGCACAGTCATCAGCTCAGTCGTTCCATCTCATCATTAACCCATCCTTGGTGTCCTTCACAATTCACGAGATGGACCAAGTCCCTATGGCTTTTTGCGAAAGCGTGTGCGCGATTTTATCCCAACCCGGGATTGTGCAGATGGAGAAGCTCTCCGGCTACTACGGAGAAGTTGGGGCGATCGCGGTTCAGCATAACGCTCTCTATACGGCTATTGTCCGCGGCGGCCTTGAAGAACCGGGTTATCTTTCTCATCCATTCACTGGTCGCATAGTCAGCACACATGAAGAGATCGAAGCCTACCCCAAGAAGTTTGTCCATGATGTCACCATCAACCTGTATGACGCGGAAGAGGAGAAAGTATCCCAAGCGATTGTCCAGCGCTTCCCCTTCGCCTTCTACCACTTTGTGCTCCACTCGTCGTCCATCAACAAAACCTGGGTCGACTTCGCCTGCTCGCTGAACAGGCTAGGGTGGATTGTGATCAAGGAAAAGCTGGAAGACGACGGTATTCGATTGTTCAAAAAGCTGGTTAACGGGCTGAAGCTTCATATGCTCGAGCTGCATGAAGGAGCATGTGTAGGCAAGGTGCTAGGACTCGTGAAATCTGTTCTCCTTCAAGAGCAATTCCATACTTTGGCGATAAGTAATTGGAACAATGCGCCGTGGAGGAGCATTGTCGTCCAAGAAATTCTTCAGTTCTGGACAGAAAATAGTGAAATGCTCAAAAGGAAAACTTTGGCATTACAGCGGTACTGCTTTGGCGGAGTCGAGCAACTCGTGAACTTCATTCTACGCGAGGCGGCAGTGTCCCCAAACGTTCCTGTGCCCAGAATCATCGGCCCCATGAGTGATCTGACCACCTATGCAGTGAATTTTGTCCTGAAGCAGTGCTCAAAGAAGGAGTGCAGCAGGGAGTACCGATACAGCCACGTCCTGTTCAACAAGCCGTCCTGTGTTTACAAATACGAACGGGGAGAAGAAGACGATCTACAGAAGTTCTACATCGCTTTTGACTGTGCAAATGGAAGTCAGAAAGGGAATCTACTAGCGAGTTATAGCGGACACAACGAACTTGGATTGATGCAATATACCTCTCTCATGGTTGTGACTTTTGCATGAAGCTCTGCGTTATGCTGATTAAATTCAATAAATTAAACCTTTTTTCGTAGTCAGTATTGGGTTAACACATGTTTGCTCGATGTCGGATATCGTTTCCTTTTGTAGTCCAGTTACTGTGTTGGAACCAGAAGTCACTATTCTTCTTATTCTTCGACATACGGTCGGATCTCGTTTGGACGTCTACTGAAACTTCTTAATAAAATTTTTTGATAAAAGCTTCGAGATACATCAGGGAGCGAAAGGAGAACCTTATGTTGACTATTTTGCCCTAATTCTGCTGCTTATGCACGACAAGAAGGACTGCACGGGGAATGGTAGGCCAGTTCAGGATCCGCAATACTATAACGGCACATATTTTGGCTCCTTTAGGCCTAAGGTAAAAACACCCGATTAACCCGGCCGTGTCGTTTACATTGTGTCACACTATCACATCATGGCGCTACTCTTCGCACTTGGGTCAGGCATCGCATCCACAGTGAAATCCAATTATGCGCGCCTCATTGCGCTCCTTGTCTGTCGCGCCGAACGAAATGGACAAAGTTCCGTTTGCCTTCTGTGACCGTGTGTGTGATACTCTCCAACGCGCCCTGCTGCAGGCACAAGAGCTGTCCGGCTACTACGGGAAGCTTGCTCGGATCGCCGTCGAGCAGAGGACTCACTACGCGGGCACCGTGGAAAACGGCATCCTAGGACAGGAACTCCTTTCACACATGTACACTGCCCGTGAAGTGTACAACCCCGAGGAAATGGACGCAGTGCCTAAGAAGCATGTCCGTGATGTCACCATCAACCTGTATGACGCGGAGAGAGAAAACGCGTGTGAAGGGATTATAAGCCGCTTCCCCCACGCCTCCTACAACTTCATTCTCCATTCGTCGTCCATCAACGAAGCCTGGGTGGACTTTGCGCGCTCACTGAAGAGGCTAGGATGCGTCGCCATCACGAAGAAGTTGAAGGACGACGCGGTCCGATTGTTTGAGAAGCTGGTCAACAGCCGGAACCTTCCTCAGCTCCGGATCAACGAAGAACTCTGTGATGGACGGATTCCAGGGATTTTACGGTCGCTCCTCTGTCAAGAGCAGTTTCATCGTCTAAGCATACGGAAGAATAGCGATAGACCCTGGGAGAGTACTGTCGTCCAAGAACTTCTTGAGCTCTGGACAGAGAATGCTAACCAACTCAGAGGGAAACACTTGACTCTCTCCGTTCATTGCAAAGACGGAGTCCACCAGCTAGAGAACTTCATGTTCCAGAGACGCGCTCTATCCCGCAAGCTCTTGGAGCCTGCGTTCGTCGAATGGAGAGCCTTCGCATTGGAATATGTCTTGAAGGTGTGCTCCAAGAAGGAACTGGACTTCCTCCACAAAAAGTATCAGAACAGTCGTTTAATCCCAAGTGCTACATCCCGTGTTTACATATTCGAAGAAGGAGAGGGAGACGAACGACGTCGGATCTACATCTCCTTCATGTGCCCCAATGTGGAAGGACAACATGAACTTGACTTGATGCAGCATACCGGTTTCCTAAAGCTGATGTTTGCCTAATCCTTGTTCTAGCTGACCGAATTCAATAAATACTCAGATTCCCTGCATCTACTGCGATCGAGCGGTCCCATAGCGAAAACTGACACAAAAAGGGCCTACCCGATGGGTCCCGACGCGCTGAGCGGCCCGCTGCAGCAGAAGGTCGTGCTGAGACGGGTTCGTTTTGTTCAGGTCACGGAGGACCTCGTCGACGCGGCGTGTGGCCGCCTTCAGCAGCGCCTCCATGGTGCTCCAGAGAAGCTCAGGCCTGGAGAGGTCCAGAACGACGACCAGCGAAGCCACCCTGAATGCGATTGCTAGATGTAAAGGTTTCTAAAGGCTTTATTTATATAAAACTATCACTACAGTACCCTAATCAAATATGGAAACTGCAGCAGTGGGAAAACTTGCGAAAGCTCGGAACGTACCCAATGGTCTTCGTGGACAGCGGGACGCTGAGAAGGTTCGCCAGGAGGGCTCCACCACCGAGCTCCCAAAAGTGGCCGAGCTCCTTAACGGAGTTGCGAATGCTCCGGCCGAAGGTGTACTCCAAGGCTACGGTAGGACGAGGGTTCTCGTTCACCTCGAGAAGGCGCTGCACTAACGTTGTCTTCCCCTGAAGATAAGAAGGTCAGCGAGGAAGAGGATGGGGACGAACACAAGATTTGTTGCCGCAGACGACGACGTGTGCCTCGTGGGGTCTCCCGCGGTCTTCTTCTGCAATGGAGGTCATAGAAGACAGTTCTTTAGAAAGCGTTTCTAATAAGCCCTGCTTTATGGTTTAAAACAGGACAACTTCCAGAGGCTGAAAAAATCGAAATCTGTGGTGGGGCATCTCATTGAGGCACAAAAGGAAGCACAGACAGATACTGCATATGAGAGTCTTCTCATTTCTAGTCAGTTTCTGAATAGAATCCCTCAGCATTCGGGTGCTTCCCATCGACTCGTCGACTTCCCAATCGAGCTCAATCGCATGCATGAAATGGTTCAAATACAGGTCCTCCTGCCCTCAAAGACTGACCTCTCTCGGAGTCGGGAAGCCGCTGCTTCGCAGTCTGAAGACGTTCCTTGGCGAGCGACCAGATATCGAACATGACGACGACTAATATCGGTGAGCTCGCCGCTGACCGAGAAGAACGCGCGCGGCGTTGCCAGGAGCAACGAGAAAAGACCCACGACAAGGCGTAGGGTGGTCAATCCTCTGTGCGTTCGCCCTTCAGTCGACTCGGTCGTCCTGTTAAAGTGGAATTAACAAGGACATTAACAATCAACTCGAAGTTAGGAACCGAAATGCTAAAGATACTTAAAATCATCCTTAAGAGCGCAGATGGAACTCCGATAGCATGGACGTTCACGTTATAAGAGATCACGTTTTTAAGTTTTTCCAGCCGATGAGGCTAAAAACTGTTAAACACACCTTCGCGGTGCTAGATATCGCACTGGACTTAGGTATCGCATCACCACAATCCCACTAAAGAGTGGTAAATGTCGTGCGATTGAGTTATAAGTTGTTTTTGCTTCGTTTTTTTTTTGGAATCAACAGACGTCTCTACACTTTGAAGCCTTCTCTCATCTCATCTGCTTTTCCAAAGAACCAGAGAAATGGAGAAAATTAGCCCTAATCTGGAGCGTGAGTCGGTGGCTGAAGGGGCACCGCCCTAAGACGTCCAGCATAGAAGGAAAAGTGCTCTGTAGATCAGAATGTGTCCCGCCACGATTAAAACAGATTTATTAATTATTATCACAACGGATTCTGCGGCTGTGGAGTGACTCTTAGGTAACAGGGGACATGAGCAAATGGGGCTGACTCCCACACGGATCAGGGAGTCTGGGGTCGGGCGGCCGGGTCCTGAAGCGCTTGCTGGGCGCGCTCGAAGAGTCGGTCGAGTCTTCCGTTCGATCCTAAATCAGAAGAGGAGGAGGCTAGGTCCAGCGGACTCTGCAGGGAGTGGCAGAAGGAGGAGTAAGTGGGATTCAAACCTCGTCGGAGCTCGTGCCACGTGGTCTCCAGCTGCGCACCCATCTTCTTCACGTCCTGCTCCACGCCCGTCTGGTCCAGCGAGGCGCGGAACTTGCTCACGACGTCCTTGATCGCGGAGAAGAGCTCGGCGTTGGGCTGAAACACGCGTTGTAGGACCAGTGGCCGAGAGGCGATAGGTGCTGCGGTTAGAGGGTTATCGTGCCGGGAGCCTGGAAGGTTGATCTGGAGAATTTTTGAGAAAATTTAGAGTCTAAATTTTTCCGAATAAAATTGGCAAATTCAAATGACCACCCAATGAATAGACATGTTATCGTGTCAGGAACCTTGCGGCGCACACTCAAACGGGACTGATTGCGTGGGTTACGGTAAGCGAGGGGACACGCACACACTCACGGCATTACTTTTTCTTGGATGCTTTTGATTATCTGCAACGAGCATACGGTAACTCAGGGACGAAACGAGGTTATGGCGGGTGGTCTCTCTGGGATTACGGTAGTTACGTGGAGGGAAGGAAACGGGGAGAGAGTGTCCTGTGGCTAACCCAGAAACGCGAGAGGTACTCGAGAAGTGTCTCCTTTGTCTCTTCTTCCTCGTCAGGAGCTACCGTAGTCGTCGAAGGGACGGTGGTCCTGCCACGAAGTCTGTTCGGGAGCCAGGCTGGTGACGTCGTGTAGCCTAGAGTCACTCTTGGGGCAGAAGGACGCTTCGAGGTCTCTGGGACCAGTCGCTCGGCCACCACCTGCTTCATGGTCACCGGATTGTACGGTGATCGACGTGTCGAGCCCGGGCTCGTCGTGGTGGGAGCCTGTGAAGTCGAGGTCCTCGTGGGACGACGCGCGAGCAGGGGGTGGTACTTGAGGACTGCCGAGCGGCGGTCGTCCATCTGTAGAGAGGATAGAAAGCGGAAGAAGCACCGAGGGAACCACCCGCAGAGGAGCGTCGTGTGTGGTTGAGACCAGAGATGGCATTCTGCTCGGATTTCGGACTGACCATCTCTGGCCTAAACCGTTTATTGCACAGCAGGAGGACACACGGACACACACAAGGACGAGGGGCAAGAGGACAGCGTTGTGTGGCGCGCGGTGGGACCTAGAGGGCTCTGAAGGGTCCCGACGCGAAAGACGAGCTAATCCAGCGGCGCCCTCCCCACAGGATCCAGTCCCTCCACGCGTAGATGCCGCTCAGGGTCTCCCAGAGGACTGCCACTTTGCCTACTTCACTTACGTCTTGCGGCGAAATCGGACCACCCACGGCGCTACCGTAGTACGCGGCCTTGCGTCCGTTAGGCACCATATTGTTTGCGACGGCGTGCTCGCTACCGTAGTCCATAGGGGGACTCTTCATGCCGCGGCCATAGTTGGCGTAGGCACCCTGCTGGGGTCTACCGTAACCCGGTACGCGGTCGTAGCCCACCTCAGGAGGGTAGCTGGAGGGCGCCTTGGGCACTTGGTACCACGCGGCATAGGGGGGCTGCTCTGCAAGTAGGTGGGTTAAGGAGAGGGTTTGGGGAGGCTGGGATACCTGGACGGCCGGAGGGATAGTCCCACGTAGGTTTGGCGACGGCGACGACGACCAGGAGGGAGAGGAGCACAGGTCGGAGGGACATCTTCTGCAACGAGGAAGACTGGCTGGGAGGTAAGCCGCGAGGAGAAGTAGCCACGGCGGTCAGCGGTGCTCGAGAAGGGTGGACCCGAGAGGTTTTTTTGGGAAGAAGGAAACATCGAGAAGAACAAACGGAGGGGACAAGTAGCCAAGTGTAGGGGGCACTCAGGAGGTGACGTGAAGTACCTGGCTCTGCTGAGGTTCTACAGGCCTACTTTGTGCCCTAATGTGACCAGAATTTAGAGGACAAGCCAGCGTCGCCGGCTCCAAGCCGAGGAGTGACTTTCACCGAGGCAAGCGATCCCTTTTGTAGAGGGACGCTTTTTGCGAAGTGGGGGCCCGCCTCGCGCGCGGTGAAACCGGACCTCGGGCCACGTTCCTTTGTGGCGCGCGTCCGAGCTCGCGGAAGTGCTCAGATGACACCTCACGCGAAATTAGCGCGTCTTTTGTCTTCGCGACGCTTCACACCTGCGCCCACGACGCTGTGTTTGCCTAGGCGCGTCGTGGTCAGCGCAGAGACAGCTTCCTCCGCGCCGAGACCCTTCAGAAGAAGCACGCGGCGAAAGAGATACTCCGACGTGGAATGCACCCATTGTTTCGAGAGGACTCGGACGGCCGGGCCTTCCCGGCATTGCATAACTCAATACACTAATCAATGCACACCTTCTTGTTACGTTCTCGCTGAGCAAACAAGCCTTTTCAGGGGTGTTCCTTAGCTACTTTTAAGTGTTGGAAGCTATGAGCACAGCGGAGTTTAAACAGTCCCATCTTTCGACACGACATGATGTATCATCTTAGTCCCACGAGGACCTCGACTTCACAGGCTCCCACCACGACGAGCCCGGGCTCGACACGTCGATCACCGTACAATCCGGTGACCATGAAGCAGGTGGTGGCCGAGCGACTGGTTCCAGTGACCTCGAAGCGTCCCTCTGCCCCAAGAGTGACTCTAGGCTACACGACGTCACCAGCCTGGCTCCCGAACAGACTTCGTGGCAGGACCACCGTCCCTTCGACGACTACGGTTGCTCCTGACGAGGAAGAAGAGACAAAGGAGACACTTCTCGAGTACCTCTCGCGTTTCTGGGTTAGCCACAGGACACTCTCCCCGTTTCCTTCCCTCCATGTAACTACCGTAATCCCAGAGAGACCACCCGCCATAACCCCGTTCCGTCCCTGACGATCACACCTCTTCCAGGCGTCAGTTTCTTCACACTTTAAAATTATGATAGCGTGGATCTCTCGTCCACGCTATCATTATTCTTCAGAATCCACAAATGAACGTCCTTCCTCCCGTTTTTTATGAACGCGTGTGCGAGCACCTACATGAAGCCAGGCTTTTGGAGGCGCAGAAGCTGTCCGGGATGTTTGGAGAATTTGTGCAGATTGCGTGTCGATATAGGGCTTACTATGTGTGTAGCGTAGAAAACGGCATCGAGAAAGCAGGATTTATGCGTTACGCCTGCTTAGGCCGTGACGAGCACTCACCAGAGGAGATCAAGGCCGTCCCTAAGAAGTTCGTTCAGTATGTAATGATACATTTGTTCGATGGAAAAGAGGAAAACGTGTGCCGAGAAATTGTGAAGCGGTACCCCTACTCCATGTATCAATTTTATCTCTTTTCTTCGTCCATCAACGAATCCTGGGTCGACTTCGCTTCCTCGCTAAAGAGGCTAGATCGTTGTTCCATCAAGAAGAAGTTGGACGACAATGTAATTCCCCTTATCCAGAAGCTCGTCGACTGCCGGAAACTTTTCTATCTCACAGTATATGAGAAAGCCTGCGAAGGAAAGATTCAGGAACCTCTGAAGTGCGCCCTTTGTCAAGATAAGTTCGTAGGACTAACAATACAAAACTATACCGATAGACCGTGGAAAAGCGCTATTGTCCAGAATCTCCTCAAATATTGGTCCGAAAATAGTGAGAAGCTCAGGGGAAAAAGCTTGCAATTGGGCATTTACTGCGAAGGCGGCGTCTTGCAGCTCGAGGAATTTGTACTACGCAGGAAACTTGCCGCAATTTCTCCAACGCTACTTTTATCGCCCGGAGTCATTTCTACGGAGCGTGGCCTTAGTCTTTTAGGATTGCACTATGCACTAGAACGATGTTCAAAGGAGGAGTACAATTTCATCAGCAAGAAGTACGGACAAAACACACTCAGCTTTATCAAACCGTCCTGTGTTTACAAATTCGAAGAAGGAGAAGGAGACAAACGACGTCGGATCTACATCTCCTTTGAGTGCGCCAGGAAAGAAGAAGTACAACCTGGGCAATCGTATCGGTCTGCGAGTCACAACGGACACGACGAGCTCAGTTTGATGCGTGATACCAATTTGCTCCGCATGCTATTTGCCTAGTTCCAATTTTAGCCAATGGTGCTTGTTCTTGTCAAATTGCTTTTCGAAAGCAAAGTTGTAAATGTAAATGTAAAAGTATAAATAAAATCATCTCATTAAATTATCCTATTAACATTGACATGTCAGTTGCGAACGTTCACCTGGTCAAAGTTGCAACGAAGGAAGTAGGACGCACATCTGTTTTGTGCTCTCCTTGTACATTGCAAGTACAGAGCTGTGTCTCGACTCTCGAAAAACCGAGAATTTTTCCGAGAATTCGAGATCGAGACTCGAAATGTTTCGAGATCGAGAGCAAAAATCTCGAACATATTCGAGTCTCAGTCCAAATTCTCGAAAATTTCTTAAAATTTCTGAAGTTTTTTGGCAATTTTTCATATCATTCATCAATTAAACAATGAATACGAGTAAAATTGTACGCACGGTCCTAGCACGAGGACCCTGCAAAAGACTGTTTTTGCGGAGCGCATTTTTTCGAGACCGAGACCGAGAATTTCGAGCGAGAAACAGCTCTGATTATGTATCACTGTTCGCACCAGTTCCACTTGTCAAGGTGCTGAATCCTTCCTCTGCCACCTTCCTGGAAATACTATAACGATGGGCCGTGGAACAGTCCCATTGTCCACGATCTTCTCCAGCGTTTGTCCCCTGCCATAAACAAATAAGCACGAAATACCGAAGATTGTCGGGTGATAAAAAAAGGCGATCTCGACTGCGCGTGACACTTTGGGCCGCAGAGAAGTGTCAAGGTCGTCGGCGCCAATTTTAACGGAGTTTCTTTTGTCAATTGGGGGAGGTCCGTAGAGGTGCAAAACTAATGTAGAAAATTGTGCGAATGGAGCGATCTAAACCGACGGGAAGGCTCTGAGGAACATCGTTCTTCTCTCGATTATATTTTGGGATCGTTCACCCGGGATCCTTCCTTCTTCGCGGATGCGAGTTCAACTGCCTGGACGATGAACTCGGCTGGTCCTCGATATACGACATCAAGTGCACGTTCTGATTTCCCCTTGGCCCTCATCTTTTCCTATCAGGTGAATAAGCGTATCGCAAAGGCCTATAAAGCGCCTATTTTGATCCGTGTGTCGTAGTGCAATAATCGTGGAGCTCTTCCCCCGCTAACTTCAAGTACGTTCATTTCAGGCATCGCCATGAGGGCGTTCCACTTGCTAGTGGCCCTTGTGCTACTTTCAACCGCCATTGCGTCACCTGTAAGTCGTTATGGCATAAACGGGCTTAGAGCCACGTATGATTCTAGATCACCCGGGCACGTCGTCACGATGGACCACACACTGACAAGCATGACCTGCAGCACTTCATCGAGGAGCACCTCCAATGGCTGACCAAGGAGCAGCAGAACAAGCTGCGCACCATGAAGGAGGAGGGCGCTGAGCGCTCGGAGCTCGTGAAGAAGGTGCTCGAGTTCTTAGAACAGAGCAAAGGAGACGCTAAGCGACAAGGAGCGCAGGAGGTACAGAACATGTGTCGTGAGGTCGTGACCGCCGCCATTGGAAGGGACAATGCCTTGAAGCTGAAGGAAATGATGGAACGGCGAGCCAGCTTTGCGGAGCTCCAGAAGAAGTTGGCTGAGATGTTCGCAGAAGCCCCTGACACCGATCAGAAGAAACAAGCGAAGCACGTCCTGGTAAAACCCTTCGTCTTCAGCAGATCTTAACGACACCTTCTTTAAGCAAAGCTGCCAAACCGCCTTCGGGTACTCAAGGCGCTCGAAACGACAGGCATCAACTTTTAGCTACTTTTGGTACCCCTACCAGTACACCCCAGGATACGGCCCTTGGAATTACGGTCAGCAACAAGTGGTACCATATGGAGCTGCACAGCCGTACCAATATCAAGTAGGACCACCATCGCCTCAGAATTATGGACAGCCACAGGCGTACTATGGACTGTCGCCCTTTGACCTCAGTGGATATGTTGAAATGTGCAAAAAGATATACGGTCCGAACTTCAGCGCTGCCAGAATGACGAAGAAAATGACGCCTTTTCCTACTTCTACCCAGGCCCCTAGTACGAAGCAGCCGAGCACCGCGACGCCCGAGTTGACCACATCGACCGCTGCCACAACTACGACGGAGGAACCAACGGAGGAACCAACGGAGGAACCGACGGAAGAACCAACGGAAGAACCGACGGAGGAACCAACGGAGGAACCGACGGAAGAACCGACGGAGGAACCGACGGAGGAACCGACGGAGGAACCAACGGAGGAACCGACGGAGGAACCGACGGAGGAACCGACGGAGGAACCAACGGAGGAACCAACGGAGGAACCGACGGAAGAACCGACGGAAGAACCGACGGAGGAACCGACGGAGGAACCGACGGAGGAACCAACGGAGGAACCAACGGAGGAACCGACGGAAGAACCGACGGAAGAACCGACGGAGGAACCAACGGAGGAACCAACGGAGGAACCAACGGAGGAACCAACGGAGGAACCGACGGAAGAACTGACGGAAGAACCGACGGAAGAACCGACGGAGGAACCAACGGAGGAACCAACGGAGGAACCAACGGAGGAACCGACGGAAGAACTGACGGAAGAACCGACGGAGGAACCAACGGAGGAACCGACGGAAGAACCGACGGAGGAACCAACGGAGGAACCGACGGAAGAACCGACGGAAGAACCGACGGAGGAACCAACGGAGGAAACTACTTCTAAGCCGTATGAACTATCGCCCTTTGACATCAGAGGATATGTCAAAATGTGCGAAGAGATATATGGTCCGACGAACTGCAACCAACCAGACGACGACGAGCCGTTCGTTGACGACTTCGACGTTCCTCGGAACTGAAGCGGAATATAGTACGGAGGAGCCAAGGACATGACCATAAAAAAATGAACCATACTATAATCGCAGTGTAGAATACGCATGCTTTAAAGAACGTTAACGACTGGATTTAAAGTACTGTTACATGTGTTGAAGATGGAGACCCATAAATGACATTAAAGAAGATATGGTACAAGAAGATGGGAGAGAAGAGAGGGGAGACCCGATTGGAAAGAGTTGACCGCTGAGTTCTTCTTTCTTCTCCCGGATTATGGTCCTCCACTTCTTCTTGTTCAGCACCAGCTCTTTACATTCTCGCATTGTCATCACATTCCTTTCGGCGGAGAATGGGGTAGCGGCGTTGGACGGCGATCTTTGGAGGACATGGGTAGGGGACGCGGATGTGAGGAAACAGGATGTGACGTCGGCTCAGCGTTAGCATTCAGCAGGAAAGAAAAGACTGCTGCTAAGGGATCACTGACCGCACACAGAGTAAGGCACAGATTAGTGGATCACTACTTCTCTCGGCGTCAACTCAGGCATCTCCGATTGAGAGATATTCGAGGCAGGTCGTTCCACTCGATTACTTGACTCCTACTGATTTTTGAAGATGTTGAAAATTTCATGCACATATAGAACCGCCCTTTGGGTATAACTACTCAGTGCAAAAGTTGAGTTAGAGAGATCGAGTTCGAATGCCAACCTTATATCTGACGTACGATCTGGTATGGGTCGCCTCTGATATGAACTGCCTATGAATCATAATGGTATGATCAGTTGTGCTGACCCCTGCAACTAGCGTTCCACTTGGAAGTCGCACACCGTCCGGGTACAAATTGTCCACAGGTACCAAGTGTCCGTTTTTGGCTGACAATCGTCCGGTCACTGTGCAAAACGTGATGTTGCATCGACTACTTTGCGAATATGCGAATCGTTCCTGAAGAGAAGCAAACCTTCTTTTGCGTGTTCACGTGCCAAAGCCAATGTCAATGTCAAACTTGGTAACTACATGCCGAGGCCCGTGACACTTTGGGCCACGGAGAAGTGTCAAGGTCGTAGGTGCTGAGACAAATGTGCGAAGGGAGCGACGTGAACGGACGAGGAGGCTCTGAGGAGCATCATTCTTCTCTCGACCATGTTTTGGGATCGGTCGCCCAAGACCTCCCCATCGCAAACCACCTGCCTTTGCGAGGTTGGCCTTTCGCCTTACCATGGGATAGCAACCTGGTCCTGCCTCACTTGGTGCTTCTTCTGTCATTCTACGCGGATGTGAGTATGACTGCCTGGACAATGAACTCGGCTGGTCCTCTGGTTCCCGCGCCTTCTGTCTTCTTTTCGCTTATAACCAATAGAACAGCGGAATTGCAAATTTTAATGCTTCTCAAAGCGACGTTCCTCCGCTTCTGCAATCTCATGGGCATTCGCACCTTTCTGGAACCTTCATCGGAAGCAGAACATCGTTCGGTGGGGGTTCAGAGACGAGCACTGGCCTTTTGTACATATCTTGCCGACATCTTATCGTAATCTGTAACGCGCCGACCACCTCCTTGTGGATATGCCTATTTAGATCCGTGCGCTGTTCCAATGCACTAACCGTGGAGCTCTTTTCCGCGCTGACTTCAAGTATGTTCATTTCAGGCATCGCCATGAGGGCGTTCCACTTGCTAGTGGCCCTTGTGCTACTTTCAACCGCCATTGCGTCACCTGTAAGTCGTTATGGCATAAACGGGCTTAGAGCCACGTATGATTCTAGATCACCCGGGCACGTCGTCACGATGGACCACACACTGACAAGCATGACCTGCAGCACTTCATCGAGGAGCACCTCCAATGGCTGACCAAGGAGCAGCAGAACAAGCTGCGCACCATGAAGGAGGAGGGCGCTGAGCGCTCGGAGCTCGT
Organism: Steinernema khuongi; assembly: GCA_016648015.1. Taxonomy (NCBI): domain Eukaryota; kingdom Metazoa; phylum Nematoda; class Chromadorea; order Rhabditida; family Steinernematidae; genus Steinernema; species Steinernema khuongi. The sequence goes on along the minus strand of JADLIF010001512.1, from coordinate 924 downwards.
GAAGAAGGTGCTCGAGTTCTTAGAACAGAGCAAAGGAGACGCTAAGCGACAAGGAGCGCAGGAGGTACAGAACATGTGTCGTGAGGTCGTGACCGCCGCCATTGGAAGGGACAATGCCTTGAAGCTGAAGGAAATGATGGAACGGCGAGCCAGCTTTGCGGAGCTCCAGAAGAAGTTGGCTGAGATGTTCGCAGAAGCCCCTGACACCGATCAGAAGAAACAAGCGAAGCACGTCCTGGTAAAACCCTTCGTCTTCAGCAGATCTTAACGACACCTTCTTTAAGCAAAGCTGCCAAACCGCCTTCGGGTACTCAAGGCGCTCGAAACGACAGGCATCAACTTTTAGCTACTTTTGGTACCCCTACCAGTACACCCCAGGATACGGCCCTTGGAATTACGGTCAGCAACAAGTGGTACCATATGGACCTGCACAGCCGTACCAATATCAAGTAGGACCACCATCGCCTTATGGACAGCCACAGGCGTACTATGGACTGTCGCCCTTTGACCTCAGTGGATATGTCGAAATGTGCAAAAAGATATATGGCCCGAACTTCAACCTACCAGTCGACGACGAGCCGTTCGTTGACGACTTCGATGGGCCCTGGAACTATGAAGCGGAACAGGACTCTGAAACTGCAACTACGACGGAGGAAACGACGCCTTCTGCCACTTCTACCCAGGCCCTTAGCACCGAGCAACCCGGCACCTCGACGCCCGAGTTGAAACCATCGACCGTTGCCGCAACTACGGTAGAGGAAACGACGTCTTCTGCTACTTCTACTGAGGTCGCAACTACGGTGGAGGAGACGACGCCTTCTGCTACTTCTACCCAGGCCGCAACTACGGTGGAGGAGACGACGCCTTCTGCTACCTCTAGCGCTGCCACAACGGTGGAGGAGACGACGCCTTCTGCTACCTCTA
>JADLIF010001511.1:0-29711 GCA_016648015.1 Steinernema khuongi | reverse complement strand
TTAGTGCTCCCATCTGACAAGGCTCCGTCGAAAGGCATTCCACAAGCATCGAAGAACTCATTGTAGTCCAGTTCAGCAAGGGCGATACCTCCCATTCTTTCGCCATTCTTCTGGTTGGCTAAACTCGATGCAACCCCAACACCTCCTTGGACGCCTTTGGACTAAATAAAGGTAAAAAAAAGTTCTAATCGGTGATTCCGTCTCATACAAGGAGGAACTCTCTGTCCCATTTGTCCGAAAGTGTTGCGCCGATCTTTCTCCTCTGTTAGTCCACTTCTACTTCGCAGTTTCCGAGGTCAGCTGCTTTCGAACAAAGAGTCGTTAGAAGAGGATGGTAATCCAGCTCCTTCGAACAGATGCGAAATTCGTCAACTTCACGTCGTTTAGATCGTGGGAAGGACTGCTGGTCTCGCTCAACGTGTAGAGCGTCCCGTCCCATTCTCGAAAATCCACGTGCTCCAGAGCTATCTCTAGCACTGTTCCTGAGAGACAGAGTGGCCCTCAAAGTCCACTTTCACTTGGATTTCCAAAAACTTCGGGAAGTGCTCTAGGTCATCGATGATGGGTCTGGTTGCTTTGAGAGATCTGATAAACAGCCTCTAGCGCTCTAGTTCGAGAGCAATCTCCAAGCCGTGTCTTCTTTGAACTACATATAAAATCTCTTCTCTGCAACAGTTGCTGGAATATATTTTTCGCAGGAGGTTGAATATTTCGGTAAACAGAATCCATAATCCATTCAATCGCCCCAAGTTGTGGACAGATAAGAGTAAACTGGAAAAGAATAATCCCATCACAAAAGGGAAACATGGAGAGTAGCACTGACTATGCCACCCATAAAGGCTAGTGCTCGGTGTCACTGCGTCGACAGGTGAGAGATTTCACACATCTAAGGACCTAGGATCGTTTTTTCTATCCTTGATCCCTTTCCAACTCTTTTTTCATAAGAAGTATTGCCCACATCATGAACCGTTTTATGAATCGTTTTTGATGAGCAAACATGTGAATCGACGAAAAAATCGTGACTCAACCAAATGACGTGGTGTGGGTTTGTCGTTTTTAGAGCAACAAGGGAGGTTTTTTAAGAGATTACCAGACCAAAGCTAACTGGAACCGCCACTTGGGTAGAACAAGGTGATTTAATTCTTATAGAAATATTTATTTATCTTTATATATTTTTAATCCATATGCATCATTTGTTCCTGGCAAGTAACAAGTGATGCATATGGATTAAAAGAGATTACCAAAAGTTACTAATGCATCACTTCACTTTTGCTTCACGATGAAAATGCGAACTGCAAGGATAGAAACAAGAATAGAAGGAGAACTATAAATGGAAGAAAAGCAACAAAGATGAATACCGATGCGTTAATACGTGACAAATGACTTTTCACCGGTGGTTTCTATATTTAATATTTGAATTGATTAATTACAAGACAAATCATAGAATCTGTAGGTTTAGTCTCCCTTTAAAGCGTTGAAGACGCTGTCTTTTGCTTCCTCCTCGGCCTCTCTGCGTAGCTTCCTAAACGGGGACACACCAACAACGTCATTTTTTTGTGGATTTGCAACTCACCTTGACTTACAAGACACCCAGCAGGAGACGAAAAACTTTTTGATTCGCTTCCACATGCCAAAGAGAAGAACGGGGAAGGGAACGAAGAGGAACTGAGCGGAACGGCTCCACGGAAGGTTGGCGACGCGGCGAGCGGGAGGCGAAAAAAACTGAATAAACGAGGCCAGCGAACGGGGATGTGACACACTGTTTTACACAGCGAACACTGGGCGGTTCTTGTAAAAAAATAAATTTTGTTCCTGGTTAAACACATAAGAAAGGGACTTTTAAAGGAAAGTGGAATAAACAATTCATCGGGTGCAATTGAGCTCGCATTAATTTGCAGAAAAAAACGGGAGAAATTCTCGCCACATAATCGACGTGTAAATTATATATTTATGAAATAAATAATACGGTGAAGGAGAGGAATATAACTCTAAAACGGACAGAAACGGTGGTGGAGTGGAGCAATGTAGAAGATAAAGTGTGGTGGACAGGAACGTGTGCAATTTTCCACTTTTCTAACAGGAAATTGGACAAAATTAAAATTCATTTTTGTCCATCAATCGATTGCTTGCTTGTACAATATAAATTTGGGTAATATGTGGACCAAAAAGTGTTGCCAGAAGTAGTTTGTCTCAAGGAACATAAGCGTAGAGTTTATACCGTTTATACACATATTTAAACAAAGAATATTGAAACTGTAATTCAGTGAGTAAATAAAAATGTTGAATTGATTATACATCAAAGAGACAATTGTGAGGGGGTGAGTTAAGTGCATAAGCAGTACCATTGAATGAATAAAACGTTACAGTGTAGGGTGATTATACTGAAATGCAAATGTTAAATCCCCCTTTTTCATCTTATCTCACCGTATTTATAGTCCAAGGCAAACTGCTTCTTGTTGAAAGTCGACCTCAGAGCTATAACGACGCGATTCGTCTTGCTTAAGAACTCTTGGCCCTTCGCGTCCTCGGGACAACAGAATCTATAGCCGTAGTAACGAGGGTCGTCCACTTTGATCTCCACAGCGCCGTAAAAGCAGTTAGTGGTGCAGCTTCCATTTATGGAATTAAGTTTAATTTGGATCTTTTTGTCCGCGGGCGCCTAAATAAGATATTTTCCGCTGAATACCATGACCGGGTACGTTTATATGGAAGTAGCAGTCCATTTCGGGGAAAGAGTCCCAGACGTCCTGTCCGATGGATCCGTTCAGGGTTTGGTAGATTGAAGAAGCGTCCACGGTGGTACCACAGTGCTCTGGATCGGATCCCGGATCGCGCTGATTACACAACGCGCCCGTGAAGCTCTCGGGACACTTGCAGAGTGAGCAGTTCCTCGGGTCTGGGTAGCCGCCGTTCTGGCACTGGGTGTTCGAGGCAGAGCAACGATCTAATCATGCGAACAAAAATATTAGAGATATTTTTGATAAATAATTGTTGGTAAACACATCAAAGTCCCATAATATTTGAAAAAAAAAATTAAAAAATGTACATAGTTATTCGGTTTTTTATTCAAGTACTAAAACTCGAATCTGATTCTCTGGTCCACCCACCTAGACAGTTGTGTTGGAGGTTAATGAGCCAGACGTCTGAGAAGGCGGGGATAACACGTTGGCCCATCGTCTTCTGGTAGCCGGGATCTTTAGAGAGCAACGTCGGCTTACTCTTGTCAAGGGCGAAGGAGGCTGAAATTGTGCCTACGGAAAAGGTTCTTTCTAAAGCGTGCACCTACACGGCTCGTAGTGCATGATGCTACCGTAGTCGTAGCGCACTTTATGGTTGTAGTTTTCACTCGGCGTCTCCTTTACGTAGTTGAACATGAGATTTGGGTTCACGTTGGCGACGGTGACGAAGTCATCACGGTCGTAGCGCGATTGGGTGTGCCACATTCCAAGTGCGTGGCCGATCTCGTGCGCCGCTATGCCGAGCTGAATACTTCTGTGATTTGGGTTCTGATTTAGAATAGAAGTAAATTACGTGCAACATACATATTTTTGCACACAAAATGCACACACACACACACACCACAGAAATCGTGCGGCACCCGCGTGTGTGGTCTATGCAAAAATTTTGGAATCAGAACCCACTCGAGAGCTAAAGCGTTCAGTAAACTAAGTAAGCGCATTGGTTACCAAGATCCTTTATACGTGCTTGATAAACCTACGTAGACGCATCCGGGTCCGATGGATACAGTTTGTGAAGGAGTCTTGTACTGCTTTCCGACGGAGCTGTAACAGCCGCCGCCGTTGATGAATCGTATCAGTGTGGTCCCCTCGGCAGAGCCGTTTTCTTTGAAGGAGAGGCACGTATTGTCTGACCAGAACTTCAGCGCGTCGTGGATGGCGTTCACTCCGTCGGGCACTACAATAATTTCAAGTTCATAAAACTGTTACAGTCACCCTTGTAAAATATGTCTATATCGCCACTTCTTAGTTCTAAAATTATCCGCAAAGAAATCATTCCGGGTCCAACTATTGTCATAAAAGTGTTGTTTGTCCAAACCCACGAAACAATTTAAATGTCATTTTTTACTACTAGTTCTTCTTGATATCGCTTAGGTAGGCACTATGGACACTCACAAATAGCTGCGTCGATTGTGTAAGGGATGGGCTTATCAGTTTCCCAAACGAGGCCTTTGTCCTCCAGGGCGTTGATGGTATTGCGCTTGAAGCGTTTGTACCCAAGCCTCGTTTCCAAGTGTTCTTCGTTTTCAATGATGTCGCCCTAAAGGAGGTGTCATTCATGGTAGGTAAGACCGTTTGAACTTTCAATTTAGTTCTCTAGTATGAAAAGAGGGAAAAGAAGATACTAACCTGGTGGAGGTACTCGGAAAGCTCCTTGTTGATTTCGACTATTGGCTTTTGTGGGATACTTGGGATACCAGGGAGGACGTTTTCGGGATTGACTTCCGGAGCTTGCTCAGCCACCGGCTCCTATATTCATCATTGTTTTAATCTGGGAAAAATAAACGGTGTGCATCTACAAACAGTTTATTAAACAGGAACAGCACGCATTTTCCATCATTTTTGGCCAAAGTGAAATTCCACGGCAATGACTTTATCGATATGAATCGACTTCTTTTAATTTGTGCAATCGTTAAATTTAATTTTTACTTCAGCTGATATCCATCGACAAAAAAATAAGCTTAACAGCTGCGTGGACATCCCCATCCCCATAATTTTTCCGCTCTGAATCAAAAGAACTTTACCTGGTGTTGATACATGGACATCTGCTTGTTGATTTTGGCTTCTGCCTTATATGGGTTAATTGGAGTGTCATGGACGATGTTATAGGCATTAAACTCGACAGGTGGAAGTGACGGCGTTTTCTAAATAGATTTTTAGAACATTATCTTGATAAAATAAAGAGTATGGATATCAAAAAAAAATTTTCGTACTTATATAAGCGGAACATTTTGTTTCAGAATTTTTGTCCTTGGCATTCTGGACGAAAACTTTTTCAGCCGTTAACTGGACAGACATTTTATTTTTTTTTGACATTTTAAAGCATTTACAATGTCTTCGAAGGATAACCGCAATAAAAAATTCAACAGAATTTTGTGTATTTTTATGTGGTGATTTTTGCCAATGATTTTTGCGTCTCCAGTTACGTCTCCACATGGATCTTTTGGGTCTCTACATGTTTTCTGTAAGAAGCACCTATGGCATAAAACCTACGACATCGATTTGCGCAGGCTGGACTTCAACTGCCTGTGTGAGCTCCTTCAGATGTTCCCTGATCAAGAGCATTTCCAGAGGATCCTTGTCGGGAAAGTTTGTGATAATCTTGAAAGCATCAAAGGTCCTTTGTTGACCAAACAGTCGACAAACCTTTTTGAGCTCATTGTGATCGATCTTGGGGGGTTCAATAAGTTCCACCTGGGTAACGGGCTCAGCGTCTTGAAGCGCATTTTGCCGTTGGGCGAATAAACTACCTCCGGGGGAACTCCTTCTTTCAAGAACTTCGCGGAGATTGATGGGATTGGAGAGGGAGAGCGCCAGGAAGGCGAGGGAGATGAGAAGAGAAGATGAGTGCATTGTCATGGATTGATGGTGTAACCGGACCACACGCTTTTATATGGAGTGTTTCTATGCAAATTGGTCGCTCAGTTGCGTGGTTATGCGGGCCTTTGAACTTATTAATTCGTCCGCCGTAGGGCGTACCAATAAACAAACGACACGCTTTACGTTTCGTAATGCTTGAATTTGGGTCAGGAGTGGTTAGAACCAACAAATCTGATGCTTTTACGGATTAAACGACTTACGATTTTTACAGAGCATCTACTCCTGTCTTCTTCAGAGATGCAACAAATATTTTGAGTGGATTAGCCGGCCCTTCCTAGTTAGACAATATGTAGTTAGATCCCATCGGAAGAATCGATATTCTTTAATTTTTGTCTATCGTGGGCAATATCAGTAGTTGGACTGTTTTAAAATATGTTTTTTTTCTTTTTTCCAAGTTACAATACAATTTTAAAAAGCGGTGCCTGGTAGCAACTAGCGAAAAACTAGCACAGATATGTACGTGATGTTTTCGGTATCTCGAAAATGGGGCCTGGAAACGCATCTGCGACATTCAGGCTTATCCTTGAGAGAAGTGTCAGCGGACTGACTCTAGAATCGACTCGCAAGCCTTGCCGCAAGCGGCACCGACGATTAGTATGCATCGTGTTCGCCACCCTTAACAGGTCTCTGTGGCTCATTGCCAGTGCGTTTGGCCCCCATCCACTCGATGCGGGTTCGACGCCGCTTGCGGTCCAAAGTTCCTAAACGGCGTGGCCCTTCTCGTCGCGTCGATTATTTCACCTTTGGAAGATAGTCTCTGTATCGAAGAGTTTGGCTCGTTGCGTTATTCGGCGATCCATTGGTTACCGATACGACATATCTTTTGACTTCTGTGACAGTCGGTCACAGTGACTATGTTTTGATCCCCTTGTTATGAGGCAAATTTCGACGGCTTTGACTGATAGTGTGCGTATGGCTGATTGCGAAGGGCGCCAGCTGAGGCGCGGAAGGTCGCTGGTTCGATGCCGCGGGGAGTCCAGGATGCTAGACCACCGAGATCGCACAGACCGTGTCGGTGGGTAAAATCTTCTTGGGAAAGAGAATGGTCGAAAGTTTCCGTGCTTCATATGTTGAATCAGGGATTCTTACGACGGACAGACCTTTTGTTCGTTTTTTAAGTCTTCATACATACTATAAGAATTACATTATTAGTTACTAGTGTTTTCTAAACATGTATCAAGATACTCAAACATTGTTCAACTAGTTGCTGATGCTATAGGTGGGTCAACATTGAGCACAGTAGAAATCCAGATGACAGCAACCTCTTTGAAAACAATATATCTTTAAGGTAGTTGTAGCTGGAAAAATTTCACGCAAAACAATTTTTTCTGATTCACAACCTCTGCCGATCTTACCTACTTCTTTTTTTATTCAGTTACGCCTAGCAGCGCACGGTTTATGATGTACGTTTGCGTCGTCCAGCAGCTGCATTACCTTGGCCACCCAAAATTGGAAAGACTAATTTTGCGATTTCATGTTACACATTTTTCACCTGCTGACTCAGCGCTCTCGTGGTCTTTCATCAAAAAGTACTCCCTCCAAGAAAGACTCCCCTCACTCTAGTACGCTTTCCCTACTTCACTAGTAGTAAACCCTTTTCTTTTAGACATGTTTAACCACCGCAAAATACTGTTTTCCGAAGTGTGACTAACTAACTTGTAGTCAGACCACTTGCACTTGTTGTCACCTTACCTTCTCAAGACCAACGTTCAGCGCGGCGGAAAGTAAGAAATTTTCGTGTGAAAAAGAGTGAAAGGTCACGGTTTCCGCCCATAATTTTGACGATTTTTGACGCGTTTACATGGGTGATTTTACCTTCTAAGAAAGTTGTTTGCTGCCCTTTTGCTTCGTGCATAGGCTTCGGAATTCTAGAATTCACTCACAGCGACGTCAAGAAATCGGAGATTTGGTGGAAGCGTTTTTATGCATATGTAAATTTGTACGTTTATTTTTATGACCTCCTTCGCGTTTCTGTACAAATACCTACGTATCCAAGGTTAAAACAGGGGTAACATACATAGAGTTGGTTTCTTTTCAAATGACAGATTTTTTTATAATTTAAATTTTTATTTTTGCAATAGAATTCACAGAGCGTTCGTTGTCTTGTGACCTATCTTTGGTCAACCGCAATTTTTTTCATCTCAACTTACGCCTCCAAGGTTAAAACAGGCAACAATAGAGTGGCTTTTTTCAATGAGTAAATGTAATTTTATTTTTGTAATTGTACTTACAATACGTTTGTTGTCCTATCTTTGGTCAACCACAGTTTTTTTCATCTCAACTTCAAGGTCTTATACACTGTATAGAGGAAACCCTTCCGTCCATCTTTCGGGATGTCATTTAAATCGAATTACATCTGTGATGTCAGCGTTGCGAAACGTTGTTTGTTTCCGCCTAAGCCTGCTGTGCTAGATATTCCCGAAAAAAAGATCGACTTTTGCATGTTCTTGCGTTTTTTTCCCAGAATCTCTCGCTCCGCCCATGAGCCGTCACTTTTATTGCTTCATAATCTTTGGTTATGCCCGTAGGCGTAGCTTCGAACGAAGTCTCAGGTTAGCAAAAACTGCAATCAGCGCCCAGTTGCGACGTCGATGAAGCGAACTCAAGTGGGGGTAATTTCTGTTCATAATCTTGATGGCGTAGCGTGTTGCCATTGAGGTTTCCGGTTGCGTGAGAACTGCTTCTCATAAAAGTCGCCTCTTGCAATGTCTTTTTAGCTTTTCTTTCTTTCGTGTGTGCAGATGGCTTTGTCCTTGTAGGTCATGTTTTGTTTTTGCATTCTTCATGTGAATACCTAAAAAGATCTGTGGGATAAATTTGTTCAGATATGATAGTTCGTCTTGAATGGATGGACTTGATCCTAATGTTCGTGTTGGAGGCTGTCTTTAGTGTTGGTATCTCTAGTGTTGGGTGCAGAGTAGAGACGGCAAATTTGCATCCCACAATTGTTTCTTCGTTCATTTAATTTTTGAAGATCATTTTGTCGTCCAAATGCAATCCGAAATAAAACACTGTTCTTGATATCGACGAGACCGTTAATATTCTTTACTGCATAATACGATTTTCAAAATATATTTTTAAATATTACAATTCACTGTTTTGGGAAAGTAAATCAAGTTTAACTTCCGTTAATTTTTTAATGATTTTTGCCTCCTACTAAAGGTTATTTTTTTCCAAGTACAGGCACCATACAAGAACCGAGCCGATTGCTGCGGATGCCATAAATTTGCCAACCTAACGACGTAAGCACGTTGTCCTCAGATTTACTACCGGAAACAATAGGAGAGACGCTTACGTCTCTGTCTCGTCCATTTCTATTTTTCAGCTTTAAACGAGCTTTCCATTCTTCCTATTGTCAACAATTCTGCATGAATAATCAGAGTCCCATCCCAGGCGATCATTCATTATCGCGCAGTGAAGAGAAGTGCGTTTTGGTCGCTCATCAGAGCGTCTTCTTTTAGCCGCTGATGATTTTTTCTAAGAATGTTTCTTCGTTTGAAACCTGATGACTCCCACTCGCTAGAGTATATCCTGTGTGTACGTAGTGCTCTCGTGTCTCATTTAGTAGACAGAATTGTCCCCCCAATAAAAACTAAAACCGTGAAATTGAATGATCGCGTTATTGTTCCACATTGAACGCCTCTACTACCACTGCCCTTCATAGCCTCATTTTAAAAAAACTTTTTCTTCTCGCAGTATTGTGAAGTATACTATAAAGTAACAAATGGCCTGAATACAGTTGACATACTTTTTTAATTCAAAATGCGAAATTCATGTAAGTCGGAAATTCTAAAGTATTTAGGCTTTTTAAAGATATCGGGTATCATTCTTAGAACCTTACGTGATTACGGTTCAGGCATGATTAGCCACTTTTACCAAAGAACTCAAATGCCAAGCTGTCAAAAAGTGTAATTGTGCAAAATTTCCTGTCCTAGTCACGTTTACTCAATTATTTGTCATTTATGGGTTTTGTGTAGGTTGTAAGTTAACAAATGTGACATATACAACCGTAAGCTGAATTAGCAGAGGTGAAGGTCGGAAGTCCATATTGCCAAATTTTTGGTTAATTTTCTGATTTGTTTTCTGATTTGGTTAAGTTAATTTTCTGATTTGTTTTCTCTCGTTAAAGTGATTAAATAAGACGCTCTCTTGGAACACTTTTTATCTTTTTTTTTATTTTTTATAATCCGCAAGGTTCGGAAAATTTCGGGGAATATTCGGTGGTAAATAATGTTTATTGTTCATCATCAAAAATGGTAAAAAATTAGGTTATTATATTTTTGGGCGTCAACAAAGTCTGTTCCATTTGAACGCATAATATTCAAATATGTAAAAAAAATTCTAAAAAAATATATTTAAAATATTCAAATATTAAATATTATTTAAACAATGATCAAGCAATGTTCATCGTTCATGGTATTTAATTTTAAAAATCTATCGAGGACGTAATTTATTGATAACGCAAATTTATTTGCATTTTATCGATGATTTATATGTATACTTAAATATTAAGATTTACGTATCGCACTTATCGCGTTGTCTTCTCGCGCAGAATTTGTGCAGTCCATCATCGCAACTTTCCAATTATGTCCTTCCTCCCCGGGCCTCCCCTGCGATTGGGCCAATTGCTAATTAGCCCAAGTGCAATCTGCACGGCAAGGTTGCAACGCTTTGCGCCTCCCATCCGAGTCGAAACGTGACAATTACTCCCAGCGGACATCGGGCCCTCCCCCTCCTTGGCCGCAGAGGCCATTCTGTGCCCTGAGGCGCCCGGATCATCATTACGCGTCTAATATGGCTAATTAGTTTTGGCGTCTCCGCGCGTCTTGCGCTTCCTTCGCAGGCACTTTGCACTTCTTCAGGTTCGGCAACATGCTCGCCAAGATCGCCCTCTGCTGTCTGTTGCTCAGCCACAGCGGACTCGGCTTCTACATCATCCAGGCGACACTCCCCGATCCCATGGACAACTTCGTGGTGAGTGGCAGCGAGCTTTTGGAAAATGTGGTAACATTAAAGGCTAGTAGCGATTTTCTATACTGTAGTTGACTATTACTTACTATATCTAAAACTATGTACTTCAGTTAGGATTACGCGGATGAAATGGATAGGATGAAATTTAATGTTTCCGTACTTTTGGTTAGTCCTATTAAATCCCCCCTTAATTAGGGCAGGACTATGTCGGGATCAGAGAACTTTTCTAAATGTAACTATTAACGATTATTTTACGTCCTGAGCCATGTTCTCATGTAGTTTTCGATGCAAGATATTTTCGCTATCAGGGCGACTGATTTTTGGCAAACCTTAAAAGTTTACCTTACATTTCCACTAAAGAGGGACGATCGCGAAGTAGCAGATTTAAAAAATTTATCGACATCTGCATTTTTTTAAATTTTACCAATAAGCGAGTTGCAGCCTCATAACGGTTATTTTGGCATTTTTAACCATTGTTGTACTTTTAATAAGAATCACGAAAAAATAAAATACTATGTCCAAATTCAAAAATCTAAGACTCTTCTGTTTATCATTGATGTCGAAACTATGTATGAGAGAAGACATTTCAAGAGAGGCTTTGACTTACCTTTGGCTCTTTGACTTACCTGGCGTTCTGTTTAGCGCAAAAATCGTGTAGCGAAATAAGTATCCACATGTGCTATTTACAGATGCATAGATTCCTTTAACTTAGGTCAAGAGAACTCTGTAAATATGTAGATTGCTTGTTTGTCTGCACTTTTACTCGACTTTAGAAGACTGTCCATTAACGTGAAAAGCGCTAAGACACTTTAGAAGAGGTTTCGAAGTATGAATTCCACAGATTTCAAAATGAAAATTATCTCCGATGTAAAGTACAAAGGAAGTAATCAATTCAAGCCTGTTTACATTTTCCCCAAACACAGTTATGCCGGAACACTAAACTTCGAGAATGAATTACGGACACTATCAATTTTTTTTAAATTTTAAAGATATGTTTTCCCTTAGAACTAAGGTAACGTACTTCAGGTTTCTTGTAATGTGTGACTTTCTCCGTAAAGCTCCAAAATTGTTGTTTGAGATGGAGTCAAATAGTTCCGTAAACGTTTGTTCTTCAAAGTGTGCGCCTACCACAAATCATAGCTTATTGGTCAAAGGGTAAGAACTTCATGTAATACCAGAAAAGTGCAACTTGCGAGAAGAAATAGTTAACCAAAAACTCCACGATTAAAACGTTTCCACCGCACTGCCTGTTTTAGTTCTAGCTAAACTATGTGCCATAATATTTGCGATGAAGCTTTTCCGTCATCTCCATGAATAACTTTGAGATGACGCCTGTTTGCCGAATGCGAAACCAGTCGTAGTTAAGTATGTGATGTCAAACTGAAAATGGCTTCTTCCTGTCTCCGAAGATATGACGGTCTTGCTTCCTAGTTCTAAAAAATATTTCTGCTCATATTGTGTAATTTTGAGAGTTTTTAACATCTAATTAGCATGTTGGACCATCCGCCGGAGCATCTTAAAATTCGGACCATGCACGTCAATGGGAGAATAAACAAGCGCCCACCAATTAGAGTTCAAATTTGGCAATTTGCTCTTTGTCGTCGTTCTAAAAATACAGCAGAGATCGATGGCGACGCAAGCTATGTGAAGCTATAGGATAAGTTTACAGAAAACAGGAACACAGAAAACAGCAAAAATAATAATTTTATAGTACTGTCTTCCATGGACCACTTTCGAACAATGGCGACCGAGTATTTTCAAGTACGTTGAATTCAACCGTCAAGTTCTATCGACCGAAGGTGCCAATATTATTTCACCTCTGGTCGAAATCGAAATCGCCTACCAAAAACCAATTGTCTTTAATCTTTTCCCACAGAAGTGGATTGATTTGCAAGCGTGGGTTAACCTTAAACTCTCTCTAGGGAATCTTCTCCCAACGGGATGCATAATTTTAAAAAGCCCCCGTTTCGAAACAATTTTGATTCATTGCTTTGTGAGATGATTTATTTTGGACGAGGAGAGAAAGGAGGCGAAAAATGCTTAGAGCGGGTTACAGAGGGAAGTGTTTGCAAAAGTCATGTATTTTGCTAGAGAGGAAACTGCGTGTAAACAATCAATTCCACGAAGAAGTCCTGAAGGAATTTCATTCCCTGACCCTCACTAGTTAGTGTACAGCGGCTGGAAATTAAATGAGTAGGGACGCTGCAACTGGGTTCCGTGAAGTGAAGACATCTAAACATAGAAATGCTGTTGGATGGTATATTTGGGTGGAATTCCTTGTCGTTGTGATTCTTAACCTGATCTAAATATGACAGGGTAAGTGGCAATTATAATAAGTGACTATAATTAACAAAATAATGTTTAGAAATAAAGAGTAATGAGTAACTCTATATAATACTAGTCCAGAAACAAATAAATTAGAAACAATTTCTGGACATTCCTAAGAGTGTTGTCGGATTTTTTAAAGAGTGTTTTAAACAAAACCAATAAAGTCCTATAATAAATTTTAGAAAATACAAAAAAACGGATTCAAATAACATTTGCTAAGTTTCAGTATGGCGCACCGAACTTGTACGACGCCGTGGACGATCTCTCAAACATTGGCGTCTACGACGTCAACGACATCGAAGACATGACGATCCCCGACGAGGAGCTGGAGCCACAGCGCCTCTTTTTGGCCAAACGCTCCGCCATCCGAGTGGCTGATCGTGTCTCCCAGAATATTCGGACCGATGACGTCGATGGGTAAGCCGATTTCCTTCGCTTGCTCTTGAGCTCTTGCACTCCCATGAACTATTTTGTATCTGACTTCCATTTGTGATCGGCATTTTTCAATTACAAAGATGGTGACCCTACCTGCTGAACGCATTTTTATTGAGGGCAAACACAACGAAAACAGTTTGTATATCTAAAAAGTTCGTGCAGAACACCAATCCACAAGAACAGTTGTAACCATACAATATCGTATCAATAATTTAATTCTTTTCCCGATATTCTTGGCAATCTTCTTTGAAGATCGATAATTTGAGTGCAATCGATATTCCTGGCTCAAAAATTCGTTGTAAAAGCACCACCCCAAGACGTTGGACTCAAATCAATAAGGCAAATGATTGCAGGATGAACTACGTGAGATCCATCAAGCCAACCCGATTCAGCCAGCGTCTTCCTACACTGTACTATCAACGCCGGGCCCTCCCCATTGCCATTCTCGTAGCAGAGCCATGAAAAGGACACTAATAAAATACCGTAATCCCGTCCGAAAATCATAGCGTTTTTGTTTTAAGTTATTGCAGCTCATATTGAATAAAGCCATAGAATATGGTGTAAATTTTGTTACGGAAGACTTCTTATGAGTCGATTGCATTGATGAGCTCCTTCTCTGAGCTCTGACACAGTTGAAACGCGGATGTCACACATCACAGAAGTAGTTTCGTCGAACTTCCTGATAGTCCTTGACACGGGCCGTGAAGCGGTGCACTTTCTGAGTTTGCACTTTCGCTCGCGGTGTCGAACGCACTCCCGTTCGATGAAGCAGGAGCCCCTTTGGCGTGCTCGGTCGCCAAACGAAGACACGGAGGGATGTCCCGGACCTTCAAAGTGCTTGACCCCCGGCTATCCAGTCGTTTGAGAGGAGATCCCGACAGGATGGGTTAAAGCGATAGTGAAGAAGAAACCGCGTGGCATAGAACGAGGTGAGCACTGAACACAGATAGGGGAGCAAGACCCCCTTTTATGATGGTGCGTCGTCCCCAATTGGAGAGACTGACAGGATGGTTAGAGCACATGTGAAAAGAAAAGAATTTTATATCGGAACACATATAATGAAAATCAGGAAGAAACATGACTATTTCAGGCTCGCATACGCTCCATGACCAAGTTTGTGAAACTGCACTGGCTGTCACACATCATCTCAAAGCGGTGGCACCATACTTGCGCCAAGTCACAGTAGACCGCATGGCTAAGGTCGTCCGTTTGCGCTATCCAACGACCAACTGTTTTGAGCACATGTTCCACAAAGCGCAGCCCTATGTGCGTAAGTGGCCAGCAGAGGTTGACGATGAAGTCGATGGCCGAGGCGATCGACAGTTCCAGGTAGATAGCTGCCAGATACACGAAGGCCAGGAAGACCATGATAGCCGCGGGGGTCTGAAAGATCTTTGGTCAAAGAGAGTCAAACCTCGACTGGTACGGACCGGGTAGCGCATGGAGTGACGCGAGAATTCGTAAACCATGGAGAACGCTTGGGATAGAATCATGGTGGCTGTGTCGATGGTCTTCGCGAAGTTTACCGAACTGCCTTGGCGCCTAAAAGGGAATCTTCAGAAGGTAATAGAGGGGGTTTCTACTCACTGCTTCAAAGCGATCGGCCTAACTTCGTTCATGTGATCCATTTGAAGACAGCTGGGAACATCTTGTGCTCGATCGGCGGGCGAAGGGTGTCCACGCGACTTCTGCTTTCCCTCATTGTTGTTCTCCTTGTAATTTTCGGCTACTCTCTGGAGCACATTCTGATCGGTTCTAAACCATTAAAAATTAGAAAAAAATTTATTCGCCCAGCATACGGCGAGGCACAACGAGCGGTCCTTTGAGAAGCCGAATGTGAGCGTGAAGTTGAGAGTTGCGATCCTGACGCCTCACTCCTACTGGTGTTGATCGTAGAGTTCTTCTGGTTGACAGGAGTGTCCTCACTGTCCGACATGCCATCGTATGGCGACCTAAACACAGTCAACAGTAGACCATTTCGAAACAGGGAAACTAACACATTCGCAGGCTCCAGGTTACTCGCATCAAATGGGATGCTTTCCACGCTTTCGCAACGTGGAATGTCGTCCTTGCGCGCATGGTGCCTTCTGAAAGAACGAATGGTGGTCAAATCGCGAATTCAAACCAACTTGTCTTTAGCAGCAACGGCCCGCCGACGATCAATCGGCAAACTACTCGTCATTTCCGGCGGATTCAGACCGACAGCCCGACTAGGCTCACTGCAAAGCAACGACTGACTACCTGGGGGTGACCCTCTTTAGTCATTACTGTCTGTCTGTAAAGCCTGCAAATGAGACTGTCTTGTTGAACCCTCCTTCGGGACCGCTTTAATGCCGCTTCAAAGGTGCAATAACAAGGTTTTAAACTACAAAAGACAACAACAATAATCAGAACGTAACAAGAAACAATCAACAATAACAAGTTAACAACGCCTTCAAGCGGCAATTTCCGCGGAAAACTCGGAGCCGAACTTCGACCGCAGCATGCGAATGGTCTTGTCGCACTGCTCTTCCACCTGTCGGTTGTCATCCTCGAGCAGTTCGCTGAGGAACGGCAAAATATTTGGCAGGAGTGGGGCGACTGATTCGCCAATGCGATCAAGTAGTCTGTCGATGACCAGAAGTGTACGGTGGCGAACCTGAACAGCTTGGTAAAGAAGAGAGAACGAATAAAGAGTGGAGATACCTTTGCGGATGAGTTACGCGTTTTGAGCATGATGCGATTGTTCATTTCATCAGTGAACAACTGGGTGTGTGCTTCGGCGATCTGGTACAAGCAGTCCGAAAGTAGAGGTACGCAGCGCTCTTCGTGTCCGTGGCACTTCACGTTCTCCAATTCGTCAACAACAGATTCGTACACAGAGTCGGCTCGCTCTCTGGAATTAAAGTGAAGGTAAGGGGTCCATATAAATGGGTGATCCACGATGCTCCTCATGTTCAGTACTCACCTTACGAAGAAGTCGACGTGCTTCGCGCAGTTGGTTAAGAAGGTCAGAACTGCCGTGATCAATTCATTGGCGGAGAGTTTCTGCAGTTCGGGTGAGCTCTTCTGGCAGGCGAACAGGAGCTTCTTCTCCTCAGTCTTCGCAACATTTGCACTGATAAGAACCTTGGGGCAGAGGTCGAATAGAGTGGCGAAATAGGGCAACGCCAAGCTATGGTAACTGTCGTAGAACTTGTTGGCAAAGTGGAATACGGTAATGAGGCGCATGCGATTAGCAAGAGGTGCACCATCGGCAAGACCACTTGCCGCCCACTTCACCAAACTCTCCATGACCGGCTTCACTTCGTTGTCAGACATCGAGTCAACGAGCTTGAGGAACACATCGATGACGGCCGATTCACACTTCGAAATCAGCTCAAATCGCTAAAGAGAGATGTTCAAGATGAAGCTCTGGAATGGAAAGCATACCTCACTGGCGGACTCATGCTTCCGAACTTCAAACGCGGCAAAGAAGATCTCGACGAATTTGTCCAAATTCTTCGTAATCTCCTTCGACGACGTTGCTTCGATGACATCGCCGAAGATTTGGAAGAGTGCAGTCACTTCCTTCTAAAAGGGTAGGTAAAAATGTGGGTTTGGAAGACCTGCACAAACCGGGCGACTGATCAGAGCCTTGAGAGCTTCTGCGACGGGCTTCAGGAGGACACGAAGTTCGACCTTCACGAAGGCCTTGCGGATATTGGATAGGCGATGCTGCGATGCGCTGACACGAGTGTTCGACTCGGCAGCGACCATATCTGGATCGTACTTGGCACTGAGACACGCCACCAGGTTGAGAATTCCAGCAAAATGAGGAGTAATGAAGGTGGCAAATTGGTCCATGATCCGCTGGAGGCACGTGAGGGCGCACACCAACAGGACGTCGCTGGAGTACTGCTTTCCGCAGAGAGACTTGCTGGCGACACGCTTCCGTCTGGCGGACGTGGAGGAATCGGATTCCGACTGCTCCACTAGAGGTCGCGAATAAGCCGCCTTCAGGATGTCGAGGCAGCAAGTAAGGAGAGACTCGGCAGAGAGCATGGTGGAACGCATGTTGTGCGATCTGATCAGCTCGCCACACAGAAGGAGCACTGACCCGACCATGGCTTCGTCCAACTCGGCCCATGCTTTGAGCTAAAGAGACAGTACAATTTTAACTCCATCACAGGATAGAAGTGCTGTCATACGGGCAAACAACCC
Source organism: Steinernema khuongi (assembly GCA_016648015.1). Taxonomy (NCBI): domain Eukaryota; kingdom Metazoa; phylum Nematoda; class Chromadorea; order Rhabditida; family Steinernematidae; genus Steinernema; species Steinernema khuongi. The sequence continues at coordinate 12,177 of JADLIF010001511.1, read as the reverse complement.
CGCAGATAGCTCGCTACTTACGATTTTTGCACATCGACCCATTGTTGTGGAGAGCAGATTGGTGCTTCCGACAGTAGGTATACGTTTCACGATGAGCTTAAGACTGAAGGCCGCGCTCTGGCACTGTGCGATGTCTTCTTTGCTCTCGGCGGGCTTCAACCAAGCGTTCAGCTTCTCGACGAATCCAAGGAGGTGGCTTTCTTCCATGACGATATTGTCTTGTGTCATCTTCGAGTTGAGCAGCTGAAGGGCCTTGTCACGAACACGCGAATCGGTCTTGTCGTCAGCGAGGATGTCGCCGATCAGTCGGGCACTGACCGATTGTGGCAGAAGATTGCGGAACTAAACATCAAAGTTCTAAGAGCTACTATACTTTCTAACAAACCCTCTCTGCAACGGTGTCGCTTCGAGCACAAAGTGCAATCCAGTACTTCAGAGTCTGAGGCGCCTTAGTCTCCGGATCGTCTCGGCGACGCTTCATGAAATCGCGTTCATAGTACTCAACCTGCTTCGAGACGAATTCGTCCAAGGTAATTGACAGCGAAAGGAGCCTCTTTCCAAGTTCCATAAATCGAGTGTAGAGCTCTTCGTCGTTAAGCGAAGCCAACTTCTCGAAAAGCGGAGGGTAGGTCAGGAATTTGGAGACCCAACCGAACACAGAGAATCGGAAGTGGCGCAGCTTCTGGATCACGTTGGCGTCGCGGTCGAAGACCGGGAACAGCTCTTGAGTCGAAGAAGCCGAGTCCTGGTCACCACCAAGTCTAACGATGTAGGACAGAAGATCCGCAGCGCATTGAAGCTAAAAAAGACAGGTTTTGGAACAGTTCAAATACAGAATATCCATACCTGGGCTTCAGGCTCGTACGACGATATCATCTCAGTTGCCATATCGTCGAACATGTCTCCTTCGAACTTGCTGTCCTTGGATTCGCCTCCACTGGGGCGCTGCCACTTCTGACAGAACTCATCGAACAGTACAGCAAGCACCACCCAAATGTACTCCGAGCCCACTGATCGACCGACAGCATGGACGATATGCATGCGTCTATGCGCTGGGATATCGGACATGGACAAAGCGAGGATCCGCGATAGCTCGAGGAGACGCTGGCGACCCTGGAAAGGCTTTAGAAACTACCATTTGGTGAGGCTTCTTACCGCTTTGCTCTTCACATCAGAGAACACGGCCGTAAATAGAACATTAAGTGTCTCCTCTAGGATCTCAAGGGTGACGTCGTTGTCCTTCTTGAGCAGTCCGGAGCCCATGAAAGTGAAAACTGACATGACTTGCTTCAGGACGGACACAGAGCTGATGGAGACGGCAGCGGTGAGCAGCTTAAGAGCGTCACGAAGGAAGCGATGGTCGTCAGTAGTGCGGATGCCCTGGATGATGGAATCAAGGGCAAGGTCCTTCGGAGTAATCTTGTAAGAACCTAAAAATTGTCGAGTCAATTTTAGGACACGTAAAATAAGGCTAACCAGGATTCTTCATCATCTTGATCAGAGCTTGCATGGATAGCTGCTGGATAGAAGCCCAAAGATCGTCAGATTTGCGGTCAAGCGCACTAAAAGAATATTACGATTTAAAGATTCCAAACTATTTGCTTACTCATTCTGGAGAGCAAAAAGTCGCCTCAGAAGTGATTGAGAGCACTGGACACGTTTGTTGAGAACTAGAACCTCGAGGGCGTACTCAATCAACTTCAAACTGTCAGAAGGCGTTGACGGTTCGGGAACTTCCACTGTGCTTTCAGTGATTTTGGCGTTCTTGCGTTTGGGTTGAGTACTGGACTGTAGAGTGAGCAACGAGCTGTAGAAGTCGGGCGTGATGAGCATCTAAAATTTCTTCATAAAACTTGTAAGAAGGACTTTCTTACCGTTGAGAGAAGGGTGCGGACATCATTCTTGATCATGGAATGGTGAGCTCCAACTGTGAGAGCATTCTTCACAAACGCATTTATATCCGCAGTATCTTCAGTTTTGAGGTACTTGTCGTTGATTGACTGGAACGCCCATCTAGCTTCTTCCCATTTCTCGTTTTTGAGCATGATAACCACTGTCGAGAGAGTGTCATTAAACGGCTTCTTGGAAGCGATCGGCATTTGGGCCTGAGGGATGTTTGCCCGCTTGGCTTCTCCGTGCTTCATAAGCTTGTTTTTGTTGACATCGAACTCCAATGTAGGATCTTCACAGACGGACTTCCGCATGGTGCTACGGCGTCTTCTGCGCTTACGGTTCACGTCGATCTGTCCGATCTAGTAACAAGAAGATCATAACTTCTCGGTGATTGTTTAATAGAGCTTACCTCGTCTTCGGTGACCTTGCATTGATCCAGCAGAGAAGGAATGAGTTTAGGATCACGAACCAGCCATTCCGCTCTCACAACATTGAACTCTTCAGTGAATCGGAGGATCAGTGCACGGGCGTTCTTTCGGATGTTCTTGGGTAGCTTGGCCTCACCGAGATCAGCGAAGTGTTGCACGAAGAGAGCGAAGAACTTGGCAGCCTGACGATTGGAGATCTCAGTAGGTTCCGACGTGGCTTCCAAAAATTCGTAGCTTTGGGTCCGCTCCTCAGCACCACTCTCAGATTCTGCGACGATGTCAAACAACGTCTTCCAGAGAGGAACCAGGAACTTCGTCAAATCGGCGTTCGGAGCGATCTCCTTCAAGTGCTTGGAGACTTCCTGGTATTGTCCCTTTCGCAGAATCTTCATCAGCGACTTCTTTGAGAATTCCTTGATCGACTGTCGTTGACAGAGGACGATAACCGCGCATAAAGAAGTTTCCATCCAGTCGCTACGCAGCTTCTGCAACAAACAGATTGCGTTAAGACAATTTTAAATACAAAGTTTACCATCAAGCAGGCTTTCAGAAGTGTCTTCGTAACATCTTCTGTCAGAGGGACCGCAATGGCTAGCTGACAAACCGCTGCGAGTGCACCATGGCGGAAGGAGGGGATGGACGATCTACAAATTGCAATTTGAGCAAAAGTTTTGGACGTAAAGACTAACTTTAATCCAAGAGCGATGGAGGGGATGACCTTGGAAATGACTTGGTCAGTAACTAGGGTAGTGTCCTCAAACATCTTCAGGAGCAGCTGCGTGTAGAAGGCGAACCAAACGTTCAGATGCTTGGCAACAAACTCTTCGCCGAGGAGCTAAAAAATTTGTAATATAAGGGATCCCTCCGAAGGTTAAGTACCTCTACAGCCCGTGCGATCCGGGTGGTAACGACGTGAAGAATGGAGGAGGATACTCGCATACTCTCCTTGACGACCTTGTTCAGGGGAACCGGGGAAGCGAGATCGGCGAAAGACTTCAGCCATGCCCACTCGGAAGTCTTCTTAATGTCCAAGATGTGAATAAGACGTCCGAAGAAGTTGGAGGAGTGGAAGGGAAGGAACGTCTTCAGCGTGAGATCTGCATTGTAGGAGTGGATCTAAAGAGGTACTAATGGTAAGTTTTGTTAAGAGCAGGGCAACTCACCTCGTAGCGGTGGATGAGCCACTCGAGGACTTCGTGGCAGGCGAAGTGCTGCGCGTAAGGGGACAGACGGATCAGAAGGCGCTCGATTTTTTCGTTCAACTTCTTGTTCTCTGCTGCTGTAAGCTGGGCGCGTTGGAACTGTAGGGCGCTCTCCTCGAAGAACTCTGGCGCGACTTCATCGAAGCTTTTGTCGATCTTGCAGAGGGATGAGTAGCCTTTCAGTCCTAAAACGATGAGAAGTGAAAAGACGCAAAAAGGAAAATTTACCGATTTTGTAGAACGTCTCCCTGTCTAGACCTGCAGCATCCTTCTTGTCGTAAAGAAGCGAAGCTCGGGAACGCTCCGCGGCGAGTGACGATGTCGCCGCTGTCCGAAGGTTTTCGAGCTGGCGGGATAGCGAGCTCATCGCCATCTGCAAGGAAAAAAATAATGGTAAATGCTGTTCCAAAAAAAGCAACAAAGTCGCGTCAAATCAACAGGTTATCTGAATTTTATCACCAAATCCCAAACTTCTCTTCCAACTATTCGCGTCGGGACCACCCGGTAAAGTCAGATGATGGGTTCGGCGGAGGTGCGAGCGGGAACGCGACGAAGACTTGCAGAAGTTCCCGTGTTCCGATCAATGCGATGCCTATCGCTATACTGCGATGTCTACTATCCACTTGAAAACTCCTATAGAGACAATTTTGCTATGTGTAGGAGGCGATACTACTATGTCTGTGGCGCATCTATCAGCGATTCGCATGGGAATTCACGAGGGACCAAGTAGGGGAACGGGCGAAGCTGCAAGAAAACTTCAATCAGGGCTGTCCCTACTTGAGACTGTTGAAGAATACGTTCTGGATGCTTTTGCAGTCCCTACATTATGGCACCTCATATCCTACACCATCATGAAGCAAATTAGAAAGAATTTCGGATGAACAGGATGAACTATCAAGTCTTGAGAATTGGGACTTGACCTACACCAGCTAAGGATTTCCTGTTTTTAGCAACCTATATATAAGAATTCTCACATTAATACAATGCGTTCATGGGAAAATAGAAAGAAATTAGAAGAAAAAGGTCTCCGCCTCTCGAACGTATTATAATGCGAAAGTCCGAATATTGGCGCTTCTTCGTCGAAAGCCTCGAAAGGAAGCGATACTTGCTCTCGCCACGATCGAAATTAGAAAAGTCTGTGTCTACTGTGACCGTCCCTCTCGGCCACTACGTGACTTCCCAAACGTTGGCTGCTTGCGAGTGTTGCGGTGGACGTTCTTTCGGCTCTTATCGCCTGGCAGTCTCTGTGCTGCTGCCTTGTGTAATGTTCGTTGTTTGCCCTTTCCTTTGCTGTCGCTCACAGGGTGAAACCCGAATGGCTTTTGAATGTTGGATTCGTCTCTACTTTGCTTGATCGGGAGAAGAGTTTTCTTGCAATTGTTGGATCTAAATCTGCAAACTTGTGACTGTATCTGTAGTCTTCTTCGGCGTGGTCACACTTTTCTTATGATTCTCCTCTCATGCCCGACCTCCTTTCAGAATGTCTCTTCATCTCATTCCCCGCGTTGCTGAGGTCAGCCGGTAAGTTATGATCCACTGCTGCCAATATATTGGATTCCGGACATTATAGCGTCTTTGTTCGCATGAGCTCGACCAACATCCGCGATGCCGGCGGAGTGTTCGGAAAGATGGAGCAGGCCCGCGAGGAGGAATACTTCTACAAGCTGGTAAGCATTTTCTATAACATAGCATAAGCTAATCGGAAGTATTTTAGCAAAAGGCCCAGCTTAAGTCGATGAAGGAGCAGATCAGCCGCGAAATCGAGCACCACGAGAAGCAGGCGAAGAACCACCAGGATGTGATCGAACGCCACAAGAAGCGCATTGCCGAACTGGAGGCGGAACACCAGAGCCTGGAGAAGAACTAAGCCGTTGTGATTTTATGCGTAAACCCAGGATTTAGCTTAACGATAAATTATTGTAGAACAAATAGCCCACCTTCTACAGCAAAGTAGTACACGACTGAAGCCCCTACCTTGTTGCTCCAGCCTAATGTATACTCAAGGGTCACATGAGTTTAGGAACAGGATGTCCTCTGCACGAGTCGTGGCAGCTGGGATGCTTGTATACCGTCGGGTAACGGGAGTCGTCGAGTATCTGTTCCTGCAAGCTTCCTATCCGCCCTACCATTGGACCCCTCCTAAAGGTAGTTGTTCTTAGCATTATATTAAGAAGAACTATCTCAATACAGGTCACATTGAATGGGAGCAAGGAGAAGACGAGTATGCTGGAGCTCTGCGCGAAACCTGCGAAGAAGCGGGTATAACGGAAGACCGTCTAGACGTCCACAAAGACGTCTCTTATGAGATGAGCTACTTGGCCAATGGAAAACCAAAGAAGGTGAAGTACTGGCTGGCACATCTTCGTGACGACAAGGACATCAAACTCTCGGACGAGCATACGCATTGGAAGTGGCTACAACTGGCCGACGCGATCGAAACCTCTAAGTTCCCCGAAATCGAGAAGATGCTCCGTGAAGCTGAGAATTATTTGAGCCAGCATTAACTGTAAGACTCGGTATTAAAATTATCTCAAGTTTATCTTTTATCGCACTAAAATCATCTTACTTACAAAGGACAAAAGCGGAGAACAAGAAGAGGGGTCGTTTGAGAGATCGAGAGGCAGTGACAGGACCGGCTAGCAGTGGATATGGCGATGAAGGCGGTTGTTGTTGCGGCCGAAGATGAGCGACACGAAGGTTTCGTTCCGGAACTGTGGTTGAAGGTTGGGGCATCTAGTGCCGACATGTGCCCAGTCGCCTGTGGCGCCACACACTTCACAGTGGCAGTTGCGGAGGTGAGGGCATCTGAAATGGACTCTTTAGTAGAAGCGCTTCACTCCCAACTTCTTACGTGACAATTCCTGTGAGAGGGTCCCGCATTTCGTGTTGGTTCCAGTGCGCTGCCGGGTTTTCCGGGTCAGGTCGTGGAAGTCCGTGGCGATCCATGGCGTGCGAGACCTTCGCGAAGCAGAAGTGGCACAACGGAAGACGACGCTGTGACGGAGGTTTACGCGGAGATGGCGGAGAGCCAAATTCTGGGTTCTGTTGGACAGGCCGTGGAACCCACAGCGCATTGAAGTCCACCCCGCGCCGGATGGGACCGCAGGGAGCTCCGCAAGTAGCCAGTCCGGGAGGGTGAACATCCACTGGGGTGCCCACAGGCTCCACCACAATCTCCGACAGGAACTGATTGAATCTTGAAAGGACCTTGTCCCGGTCGTCAACCGGAGATTGGGTGGCTGCCGTTGGGCGGCCGTCCGCAGAAGGGAGCATCTGAAAGGGGGACTCACCGAGTTGTCGGGCGGGCGTTACCTGTGGAGTAGTGGTGGCTGATCCGAAGAATTCCAGCCCGGTGGCTTCGTCGGGTTCGTAGAACAAGTAGTTGTAGATCATCTGTAAGGAGATCAATCAAGTAGTGGCGGAATAGTCAGGACAGGTACGGTAGAACGGAAAGAACAAAGAACAGACACGGTAGAGTTCACACAACAAACCAATCAGCGCAACGAAACTTCTTCTTCTATGCACTGCTGCTGGTTCATATGTTGTCGTGCCGGGACCCAAAGCAAGTGAAATGATACAAGCAGATCGGGGTCGCCTTGACCTTTAGTAGAAATTGAGGAACTTGGTTTCAACGGGTTCCCAGTGCACGACATCGAGTTGTGCTTGTCAACCCTTTAAAACAACAAGGATCATTCCTTACTGGGATAGCTTATCTTAATGGGGTAGTGGCTGACTTGTTCAATGGGCTATCTCAATCTTTAACGAGCGCGATTTGGAGCTAACATGCTTTTTTGGACCTTCAACGACAATTGGAATCGATGGGCCGAAGTTCCGAGCCGTCCCGAAGACTGATGCTTTTATAGCCGGAGATTAGTCATGTGGAGCTGTGCAAGGCAAACAAACGCAGTAGATTGCCGCGATTTCGCATCTCGCACGATGAGGAACCTATACTCAACTTGAACCCGGAAACTTAAATCAATCAGTGAAGTACACACCTTCCGCTAATCGCATTATAATTCTACTTCTGCTTTAGAAGTAGTTTCACGTATTTGAAAACTGCCGATAATTTGTTTAGTCGAACACCTTTTGTCGTTGATAACAGGCTTTCGCGAACTCGTCCTTTTCACGGACTAGATAATTGTTGTTTTCCCTTCGGACTTATAACTGAATCCATGTCAATAATCAGTCATTCATCGAAGTGCTTTCCATTTATTCAAACGACGTGGATGCTTCCACGACAACATGGAGCTGTCCCATACGTGGTTCTTGTACTTATGGTTAAATTTTCGGTCCTTTTCTTATTAGCATATGGTAGATTTATTTATTACATAATTTCGATCCGTGGAATATTTATGATTTACTGATAACTTAAGTTGAAAATGTACTCTTTTTGTAAGTCGAATAAGACGATCAAAAATTTTCGTTCTCGTCATTCACGGGTTTTGAACAACAAACCTGTCCAAACTTAGGGTAAAGCGCGATAAAACCTTCCTGGATGACAGTTTCCCCGAAGTTCATGAAGAGGAACTCCCTTCCCGCAATCTCTTAACACTCATTTTTGCGGAGAGCCCGTTGTTTTCCGCTTCCGAGACGTCGGAAGTTTAAAAGTCAAACGTCGGGCTCCCATAAATCCATCGGATGCTCTGAACACGACAACAAATTAAATCTACGGCTTTTTTTGTGCCTCTCCGGCCCCCCGGAGGGACTCTGTCAAACATTTCCCCCTCTGTCAGTCCCTTGTGAGAAGTGCAAAAGGACTTGGGATCATTTTTTCCACGCCACAATGCGTTAGTCTCCATAAATCATCCCGGCGGAAAACTGCAGTGTTTTCCGATGTACCAGATGTTGTTTTCAGTACCACAGACGCTTGAAGATATTTTTTTACAAAAAAAAACATATAAAGCATAGGGTCATCGGTGTCCTATCGTGTTTTTTTTTGCTTGATTTGCTGATTTTATAATAGTGGTATACGGTAGTTACTCCACAAATAAAAGCTGGAGTTCTTCATCACTCTTGCACTGGATACAGTAATATCTTCTAATATATATATTATTGTCATTATATGTAAAGTATATTTTTGTTAGCGCAAGCATTCTTTGTAGAAACTTTGCATGAACTGGCGTGAAGAACAGTAGAATGTGCCGAAAGAAATATATCTTTTTGTGCTGGATTTTTCAAAATATTTTTTCTTTTCTCTTATTTTTGTTCACAATTTGATCAAACAAACGTGCAACTTCAAGTGTAAAATAGAGTACGGAATTTTACATTGAACTTACTTACCATAGGACTATACATATGAATTATTGTACTTACGGACTTCTGATTGTTGGGTAATTCTCCGCATGTGTAATTTCCGGAGGTTTAAACGTTAAGGAGGAGACAGAATTACTATATTTTGTTAGATATTTTTTTTAGAGGTCAGAGATGGTATATTTTAAGGATCTTACCGTTTAACCGCATTTCATCTTACAAATTTGTGTCATAATGTATGATTCTTAGCAGATTTTTTAAACCTTAACTTTCAATTTTTGGATCTCGTTTTATCAGGATTACTGGCGTCTTTCATTTCTTTTATTACCCTACCACACTGCTTTATAAAGTAATTTCTGTGTCAGAAATAGAACTAAATAGGGAAATATGTAGACGGCACTTAGACTCATTTCGTGACTATGGGGGGCCCGACGAACGAATTCCTAAACGATAAACACACGTCATCCCTTTCAGAACTACCGTACATAGCTAGCAAGTTGTTGCCCTCTAGAAATGGCTTCCTTTTATTAATTTGCTACATACGTTCTCTCTGAACATAATTTAAGTACTTCTTGATCAATTTTTGGCGTTGTCACGTTCTTTTTCAGTTTCATCTGGTCGCCCTTCGCACGACCTAGAAGGCTGTTGTACTTAACTTCTTTCTGTATATTAATAACTGATGATCAGCTCATTATTCATGCCGCAATTATTCAATGCGCGCAACGCATATTAAATCTTCATATTCAAACTCAAATTCGTAATGTGATAATGTATAGCTGCACACACGTGTGGTCGCTTCATCGCTCTTACCAAGATTGCCTAGAACAAGATTTAGGTGAATAATTCTGAAAGTAATTAGTTTCTGGCAAACTGACTGCTTGTATTGTTAATTGGCCTCGCTCGGTAATGACATTCCAGAAAACAATTTGTATCACTTATCGCAAGTGCTTTATGAAAAGAAAATATTGACAGTTTATTACAAATGGCTGTTTCCAAGAACGACAAATTGGAAATATTGAAGCAAAATGCTCGCATATGTATGTAGGTGTTTGGTTATTATTTTTGTTATTATTTTTTTTGGTTATTTTCGCTTTTTGTAGTTATGTAAACCACAAGATATTTTGTGCCAATGTATGAGGAACTTAAATTTAAAGCCAATGCCTATATGTTTTTTTTAGTATAGATATTATATCCTGTTTTGTGGAACGTATTCGTATGGTCCACGTTTGGACAACAGATTTTAAAGATACAAATTTTCGATTTTTAAGTGTGTAGTGCCCAGAAACCATATGTAACATATAATATATTCTCATGTATGAGAAGTAAGCGACAATCAAATTTTTGCATATAAAGCCGTTACGCAATGATCGTAGTCATATTTTCACGCGAAATGACGATGATCATAGATCAAGGCTCAACTTTTCTCCTCTGGTATGTTGTCTGCAGGAGATCCCACGCTCAATTGCCTCGATTTCATCTAATCAAACACGACTCCTAAAAACATGACTCAATTGTCGCAATCAGAATCCCGGAAAGCTGAGATTGACAAGCGGCCCATAAATTCGCCCCCAGTTCCGTCTTGTTATGTCGCCCTTCAGATGTGCATCCCAGTTTCAACGTCTTCCGCAAGCCGCGTCCACGGGGAATCGCGGAGAGTCGTTGTGGAAACCGCGTGGAGCGCCTTCGGAGGAGCCTAACAACCACGTTCTCCCGTGCGATATATTCCCATTATCGGTCGGCTTCGTGCAAACGGCGTCCATCCGCCACATCCTGTCGCAACCACTTTTCGCATCCTACCAATACGTCTTTCGTAGCTTGGACCAATTAGGTAAAAACCATGCCGCTTCCGCCCACTCAGCAGAACAATGATCTCGTCAGAAAACGCTTCTGAGTCAATATACACTAAGCGCTTCCGTTTCGTGCGTTTCCGAATCCTTTAAGCCCTTGGCCGAGCCTCTGACGCCATCGGCCTTTTGAGCTGAGGGCGGGGCTGCTTGGGCAGAGGACCCTCCCGCAGAAGACATTTGTCGGTGCGTGGAGCACCCTCCAGAAGTCCGTTTTGTCTTCGGGGCTCGAGTGCTTCTGCCGACGCACGACGCTTTTGTTCGCTTTTTGGTCGAGAGGTCGTGAAGGGGTTGGAAATATTTATGGGGGGTAATGGGTTGGTGAAATTTTATTGGTCTTCGGGTACTTGTCCGCTTGCAATTAGTCTATGTTAGAGTAAAAATCGTTCAGCCAATAAGGGCATACAAATGCCGATGGAAGTATGTAATTCCTCTAAAATTATGTGCTAAATTGAGGATCATATTTTTGTAAGCGTTGTAAGCGAAGTGGTGAGACCCTTATACATTTTATTAAATGGCTTGTTGCGAAATACGCAATTAACATGTGTAACGGTGTTACTCAAAAAATTTGAAAATTCCTTGACGACCTCAAAAATTTGAAAATTTTTATTTTTGTAGACAAGCTTACCCGCAAGCTGTTCAAGTTTTGAACCATTACTGTTTTAAATCATAGCGTGACACTATTTTTGGGTATAAGCAAAGTCTCCGTAAGGATTTTTATTAAACACTATTTTGCATTTATATCACGAAACAAAAATTTTCGCATGTTTAATTACACACATAAAATGGTGCAATAAATTGGCAAAATTTTAGTTATCATAATGAATAAAACGAAGTAAAAAGACCAACAAAATTACAGATGCCAAGATTTTTGTGGACGCTGACCTCCGAGCTTTCAGAATCTCTTCTATGTTCGAAATCTTTCAGTTTGGTTTTTTTGGTGTGCAATGCATTTTAATCTTAATCAGATAGTGCTGTAAATATAGAATTCTTAAACAGCACTAGAAATATGTTTTGATGAATAAGAAAAGACGCTATCACATGGGCGCACACATCCGAATAATCGAATTAAACGGTTCGATAAATAAGTATAAAAATATCCATAAATAAAGGATTGTTCTCTGGGATACTCTACATGTGCAATTTGTGAAGTCGGAATAATTTGATGTATGAACGCTGTAGTGACCGTGATAGAAATTACGTAATTCGGTCTTTCATAATGTGATTAGTGCACTGAAAAAAGCAACCACATTTATGCATTTCAAATGAACCCAAAATGTAAGGACACATTCATTGTGTAATTTAAGCTCCGACCATGAGGGTCAATTGTTAATGTCAACTGTACGTAGGATCGTGCTGTACCGGAGAAAAATGTAAAACATTTAAGAGCTAGTAAACCATTATAATTCTCAAACCTCGCAAACGTGCCATTCTTTTTAGGAAATAATATCAGACCTATTTTAATTTTTGAAAGGTAGCCTGACGATCATTTGATTTAATTTTTTTAAATTTGATATGAAGGAATAACGCACTTGAAAGTAATTGAGCACAAATCTTTTT
>JADLIF010001510.1:0-112767 GCA_016648015.1 Steinernema khuongi | reverse complement strand
TGAATCCAGCGTATTTTAGCTAATTCTGCAACCCTCATTAATTTGTTCAAAGGAAGCGTGTCAGAAGTTTACTATTTTTGGGTTCCCTACACGATCCCTGAGGAAGAACGTTTTTGCGACGACTATACCATTCCTGAAAATGAAAATCTGGACATTCTGGGAATGGTCCCCGCATATAAAAAGGAAGGAGGATTGCAAACCTTTCAACGTTACCGGAACATCGGCTACTTTACTGCTAATGACACCTCCACCTAAAAGACCGGTTTCGTCCATGTTTCGTTCGCTGAATACCCAGTTGTGGGTGTGCATGACACAGCTGGACTTTTTGTACTGTTTGTTCAGCATTGCCCCTCCTAGGGTAGCCACTAAACCTTAACTTCTATAGTTTCGACCGACCCTTAAAACCCTAAAAAGTGCTCTGCGTATGGCTTTTCTAAAGGGTTAAGGGTCTCTAAAGGAACCCCCGGGGCTGTGAGTGGGAAAGTTTAAAAGTGACGAAAATCGAGAAGGCAGTGTTCGTCCTTGGATAAAAGCGTACCTCCAGGACCGGAACTTCACGCACCGCTGCTCGGGCGACAAGGTGTGTCAGTTCAAGAGCGTCGGCCAGTACGCCACCATCCGCTTCGTCTCGGGCGATGGCTACCCACAGAACTACGGCTTCCAAGGGACCGTCGCCCTCTTCGACAGAAGCGTCCGGCCAGGTAAGTCATCCCCCTTGGAGCCCTTATGGTTCAAGTCTTGCAGCTTGGGCCGCGTCACTCTCAGGCACCGTGCTCATCGCCGCGATGAGCTGCGTGCTGCTCCTTGTCGTCGCGCTCGTCGTCTTCTGCACCTGCTTGCGCGGAGGCAAGTCCAAGGCGTCGCATCTCTCCAAGGAGGAGGCCGTCGCCGAAGAGAAACTCCTCCAGTCATAGGACCGCATTTCCCCTGTATATTTATCTTGTGTGTGCTGAAGTATAGTCAGTGTCGAAGGACCGTGTTGGGCCCTCATGTGGTAGCGGGGGACATGGCCAAGTAGCGAAAATCTCTCGTTTTGCAGCACAAACAAAAAGGGGTGAAGAATACGAAAGACTCCAGTGCTACCCAAAGTGTACCTCATATATGCTCAAGGGGACTCTCCCCTTGGCTGCAAGCACATGCGCTTAGAATAGGCCTTCCGAGCCATGTCGTGCAGGCCTTCTCGTCCTTCTCGGAAAGGGAAACACCTGTTTCCTCCCGCTTCCCACCTCTGTTGTTAGATGTTTGAGCGTACTAGAGTTCCTCTCTCGCCATAAATTCCCACCTCCTAGTCACGTTTAGGACGCCGTAGGGGCCAAGCATCGTGTTTCACGGCTCGCCATAGAGGAAGAATTAGTCACGAGTGTTTGGCTCTTTTTCTGGAACATGCAACATATGTTTGGGCTCAAGTGCCCAGGAATGCGTCCGGCGAATGATATTTGTTGATTTGTGGAGGTCCCAAGATCGAAGCAGGAACTGACTCAGAATTCCTTGACGCAGGTGCGCTAGGGAAATGTCCATGCTTTGCTAAGCAAGCCATCCCACGCCCTTGTGATGCACTATCGTTCAAACAATCTTAATCAAATACGATCTGTTTTCCCCTGTAAATCGGGGTCTTAAGGAATGAGGACAGAGTGGCAAGCAGGGATTGAAGCAGAGCTCATACAGAAGTATATCTTAATGATCCTTAACCTTCCATGCGTATCTCTGGCTTATCTGGCTGGAAGAGGCATGTGATTCCCACGGCTCTTTCCCTGTCTCCAAGTACTCCTGACCACGGTGGCTGCCTGGTCCCTTTGCGGAGAAGTTTTTGCTCCGAAGAAAGGGAGACCAACACGTTCTTGGCTGTTGATCTCTGGATCCCATCGCCAGTGTCCGAAGGGCGCGATTCCGGCCACTGTGACGTCTTTCGGCGTTCTTTAAACGGGTTTTCGCGAAGGTCTGTGATTCCAGAAGCGTGACCCTGAGCGGAGACGATTCATCGCGAAGGGTCGCTCCGGTGAGTCAGCGCGCAAAGTGATCAATTACCAATCTGTATCCTTTATGCCTATGAAAATAGATAGGATTCAACGAGTCGTCGGAGATCATAAGTGAGCCAGAAGCCGGTCCGCTTGTCTTCTTGCCGGAGAAGCGGACCACCCGTATTGGAAAGAAGCCGAGGTGGACTACACGTGGAGGGAGATGCCGTCGAAGATCCTGGCCAGTTCCTGGACGCGCCTTTGCTCGAAGGTCTCGCTCATGGCGCTGAGTTCCCGGATCTTCAGATGCCGCTCGGGGTGCTCCTTGTCCACTGGGAGCCACTCGAAGTCGAATTCACAGACGCCGTCGCCGTTGGGGTCCCTGAAGAAAAGAGGTTAACGGAGGTACTTGAGATCAATGGACCGTGGGGTTTAATGATGGTTTTCCAAGCTCAGAGAGTCAACAGCCTGCCCTCAGAGGAGGGGGGGGGGTGGGGGTTAAGGGGTTCATAGGAGAGGGACTCACCCGAACTTGACGAAGTTGGTCCACATGCGCGTGACGTGCTCCAGGACGCGGCGGTCGCTCTTGGTGCGTCGGTAGGGCATGAGGAAGAGGTTCACGTCGAAGAGGTACTGCAGCTCGGTGCAGTGGGTGGCGCCCTTGAAGGGCATCAGGAAGTTGAGGGGCCAGGAGCTGTCGGCGTTGAAGTGCTCGAAGGTGTAGAAGAAGACGCGCGAGCCGTGCTCCGTCATCCTCTGGCAGTAGCGGTGCACGGAGAGGTTGTTGATCATGTCGCTCATCGCCTGAAGTTCTTAAGGTTAGTGGCTCGGGCTGATGCCTACCGTAATGAAGGTCTCCGCGACGAACTTCTTGTTCTTGCGGTTGACGTCGGTGTCGTCGTAGAGGCGCCGGATGTCGGCGCGCGCCTTCTTCGGGTTCCTGCCGTTGGCGGCGAAGATGGACGTCGTCACGTCGAGCAGTCGGTCCAGCTGCTTCGTGTTGCAGGGGACGAAGCCGAGCGCCACTGAAGGTCAGAAGGTCATTTTCTCCGACCCGATCGCCCTACAGTACTCACCGAAGAGGAGCGCCTCGTACTGGCACACTCCGGCCATGACGGTCTTAGGGGGCGCCTCGGCCCTTAGCTCGGCCACCGACTTGGGCAGGATGTCGCCGTCGACCACGGGGGTGAGCGGGAGACGTGCGCTGGAGAAGACCTCGGGGTTGTCGATCATGGAGGTGCCGAGTTTGGCGGCTGGCAGGCTTCTCAAGAAGGCGACCATGGCCGTGTTCTCCTCGGCGGTCCACTCGTCCGACTCCTTCTTGTCCGCTTCCCGGCGGAAGCCGCACTTGAACGCGTGCTTCCGCGAGTAGGCCACCACGCTCCTTGTGTTGGAGATGGCCCACATCGTCTCCGCGTTGCCTCCCATCACGATTGCCTGTTGGAAGAGATCTGGAACAGCGGGCTGAGAGTCCTCTCTTTAGCGGGAGGCCTACCTCTGCTGAGAGGAGAGAGGGTGAGGAGGTCGACGCTGGCGGCCCCGGCCGACTGGCCACTGATGGTGACGCGCTGGGGGTCGCCTCCGAAGGCGGCGATGTTCTCCTGGACCCAGAGGAGCGAGGCGCGCTGGTCCCAGAGGCCGAAGTTCCCGGGACAACTCGCGTCGCCCGTGCTCAAGTAGCCCAGGAAGCCGAGGCGGTACTGCACAGTGACGACGATGACGCCGTGCTTGGCCACCGTGCGGCACAGGTTACGGTAGTTGTAGCGCGCGGCACCGTCGATCATGTAGCCGCCGCCGTGGTAGTAGATGAGCACCGGGAGACCTTCTTCGGGCGGAGAGGTGGGGGCCATCACGTTCAAGTAGAGGCAGTCTTCGCTCTTGCCCACAGGCCGGTCCACCTTGTCCCAGATGAAGTCCTTCTGCTCGCAGCGCTTCTCGTACTTCCGGGCCGAGCGGACGCCCTTCCAAGGCTCAGGAGGCTCTGGCTTCTGCAAAGAAGGAGTTAGCACTAGGGGTTCACTTGGACTGGAGCTTTTAGGTCAAGTTGTAAAGTTGTGCTCTTTGATCAAAATAACCTTCTTCACGAAAGAAGTGCAAACTGCACCTTGAGCGATCGATCTAACTGACTGTTGTTCTCGAGGCCTCCTGTGAGTCTTCAAATCATCGAAAGACAAGAAGGTCGGTGGGGAGCAAAACACTTCTGTGATCTGGAGATCCCATGTATCAGATATGAGCCGTTCTCTAATGATGTCCCCTATGTTTTGACAGGAGTAGCGTCTCCGGGGAAATAACTGCTTCAAATAGAACAGAAGATCCGATAGATCTGATGAGATCTTCAGATCGGCCCCAAAAAGAGATTCGAAGGACTCCAAAGGAGGCCAAGGGACAGAACTTAAGGGGTTGGCTCAAATAAGACCTGGAAGAAGGACAATCGCGTCCGCTACTACACGATAATGATAAGTTCCACTCACCTGGAATCGTAGTTCTCCCACGGGGGGCTTCGCATAAGGAATGCCGAGGAAGACGTTGAAGAGGCCGTCTTCCAGCTCGATCTTCTTGCCCTCGAGGAGTCCGCATCGGGTGCGGACTCGCGGTCGTGGCAGGACGTCGCGGTGCCGGATCAGGGAGTTCACGGCGCCCATGGACGCTTCTGGAGGGTCGTCAATCTGCAAAGAAGCTTAGAGGGTTCCAAGAAGAGGGCGCGTCTCGCGTCCGGACTGTCCATCTGACGCGAAGAAGGAGCGAACGCGGGGCGGGGCGCACGGCACGGACTACAGCCCTGCACAAGGGTCTGCGAGCGGGATGAAGTCACGAAGGAGACGCGAATGATGCAACCAAGGAGCGCAGAGGTCCACAGGGCAAAGGTCGAGCCCAAGAAAAGACTAGGGTATACGGTAGGCGCTGTAACTTTCAAGAGGAGAGCAAAGGAGAGCAATTTATCGTTCTAGAGCGAACTTCAAAGGGTTGTAAAGCAACCCTGGGACAAAGAAGCCGAAAGACCGATCGGCGAGGCCCGAGACGGTGGATCGGGGCACTTATCAAAAGAGTGCGTCGGTGCGTGAGAGGGAGGAAAACGCCCCCGGCGTTAATGGCCCAAGAAGACAAAGCGCGACGTGGGAGAGGAACTTAAATGGACGCGGAAGCACGTGCGGACGAGCGGAAGCAGAGAGGATTAGGCGGCGTCAGGTGCTCGCACTCTGACGCCCAGATCGTGAAAACGGGATCTTTTATAGTCGACAGGAACCAAATTGGGAACTTTCTTCGCTACTTGTGCGTTAAAATAGCCCGCCTCCTTGGCTACTTATGACTAGCAGCTCTTAGTACACAAGCTCAAGTAGGCTGGACAGAAGCCCAGGTTCATCCTTTGACTTTAGGCCGTCCAGCTCTGAATAAATCGGACGATAAACTTCCAAACCAAAGTTCGGAATGCCACTCGTGCCAAGCGAGGAACTCGAGGCCCGGCGGCGCTATTTTCGGCGGAATCTCTGGTTGACGGACTTCCGAACTTTGCATTTATTTGCGATTGAAAGGACGCGCCGAAAATCAAACAATGGCGCGAGCGATTCCGAACACCAAAAAGAAGTAATTTGCATAACATTGTGGGCGCCTCGTGACGTCAAGGAGCAAGAAGAGGGGCAAAACACGCGAGGAGCAACTGTCGAGGTCGTCGCTGAGTGCCCTTGGGTCGGGAGGGCAAAGTCACGTCACGACTTGAATCCGAGGAGATGAACAGCTGTGGAGGAGAAGAAGCAGAGGACAGCATCCGGTTAGCCAAGAAGCGGGCAGGCTTGGAGTACGGTGGAATTGGGCCTAGGCAAAGGGCCGAGATTCGGGGTTTAACTGCCCAAAGCCCTGCCTTAAGTCCTTTGAGGAAATCTCAGAATTGAAAGTGCCGCTTCTTAGCGACTACCGGAAAGATCACATTCAGCCAAGGCCGATTCAGAAGGGACTTAAGGGCCGATACCGGAGGGGCCAAAAGTCGGCTTCAATTCAAAAGCCAGGCTGGGCTCGATTAGATGCTCCCAGCATGTGTGTATACCAGTGAAACGTCCTTTAAGGACGAAGACCTCAGGGGATTGAGGGTGTAAAGCGCTCGAATGTTTATAGCCCTGGACGGACCGAGCAAATGTTTACTTTTGTGCGCGAACCTATTTTGAGGCGAAGAATGGCGAACGGCCTAATCACTCACGGACAAAAAGGACCCGATGGCTCGAGGCGCCGAACGCAAATACTGGGAGAACGCTGTTTGTCCATCTTACTGCCTACCGTCAGAGCTTCTGAGAACAGGAGCAGCGATTCTTAAGAAGGGTTCTCGGGTGACTTCCAAACGTTATTTGATAAAAAGAACCATTAGAAGGGGTCACAAGAAGGAGAGCAACTGAGCAACTGAGAAGCGAAATTGGGCTAATTTCGGTTCTGCTCACCCGAAACGATATTCGAAGCCGCAGTGCCACCAGGATTGTTCCAAAAACTTTCAATTTTCTACTTCAAATCTTAAGTGGTCTTAAGGACCCCGCCGAAACCAAGGAAAACACAAAATAAGCATTGTCGACTCGTTTGAAAGGACCTTATTTTGAAAGACTGGAAGGGGATTAAAGATAAAGAGCTAGCCACCGCTTTATAAAATCACAATAAGGCGATCCCAAGCGAAAAGGGATCGTCAGAATTGGGTTGATTCAGTTTGGCTCACTACAGTATCACAAGAAGGCCACAGAAGGGACGTTATAGTGCGGGAATCTTAGTTTCGAAGCGTCTCAAGGGAAGATCGCCAATCTACTTGATCCCCACGGCCACCCAGTAAAGTACAAATGAGGTTACGGTGAACTAAAGGCAGAAGAACAGGTCCTTGGGCATAAAAAGAGGGGTCAGAAGACCAAATGAGGAAACATAAGTGCACTGGAACGGGTGAACATACCTCGAAGCAACAGGAAACCGCTTCCTGGAACCTCTCCGTGGAAACGGACCCTTTGTGGAGCTCCCGTTTTCGTTCGTTGGGGGACGCGAAGACGTAATCGGTAAGCGAAAACACGCGACAGCGGAGATCTGGAGAGCCGGTTTGAGCACGAATGCTTGGAATCGCCGGTCGAGATCGCTTTTCCTCT
Organism: Steinernema khuongi; assembly: GCA_016648015.1. NCBI lineage: Eukaryota > Metazoa > Nematoda > Chromadorea > Rhabditida > Steinernematidae > Steinernema > Steinernema khuongi. The sequence continues at coordinate 105,710 of JADLIF010001510.1, read as the reverse complement.
CCGGTGGCGCAAAACAAGTTCAGATAGTTTGCGTGGTCTTGCGCCCTTCTGCACTTCTGCCCCGAGGCGTCCTTCCAAAGCCCTTTACAGCGCGAGAAGCGCTCTGACACGTATTTTGCGCACAAAATTCTTTCGTCCTCCGGATGCAAAGTGCGCACGAAGTCACAAGGTCACCGAGTTCAAAGGCCGACTCGGGGACGGCCTTGGGACACTTTCTGGATCGCTTTACAAAGTACTTTCGCCACTCTGGTGGAGGCCAGCGACCACCATGACGTCCGCTTAGGGCCTGGTGACGTCTAGGGCCTACGTGGCGGAAGTCACGCCCAAGAAGGGAACGTAACGGAGCGCCTGGCACGCGCCTCAGCAGGTCACCTTCCCTTTTAAGACAAACATGGTTTGGACGTGCGAAACGGTAAAACTAAACCCAGAGGGAGAACAGGAACTTTGTTTGTGTGTTCCCTTCTTCTTGGCTTGAGTCGAATGTGGCCAGTGATGCAAGATGTGTCCAGGGACACAATAACAGCCGACCATTAAGAGTTGTCAATGGGCGTGGCGCTCTTTTGAAGGCCTGGTTCTTTCTTCTTCTTCCTTCCCGACGTGGCAGGTTGCGACGACACAGTAGCCACTAGACGTGCAAACACTTGTGGGATTGGGGAGTTCAAAGCCTACTTCGATAATTGGACAATGGGGGAGAACATGAGACAAGGTGGAATTGGCAATCTTAAACAAGCAGGACTCTTGAAACTCAAGGTACAAAGATCACCAAAAACCAACTTCAATGTGCCTCAAGTGCGCCAGGAACGTGCCTCAAACTTGTACGCTTGTTAAACGCCTCCCACTAGCGGTGTGGGAGAGTTCGAACGAAGTAAAGTACAAAGATATAAGGTACTAAGATCAAACCAACTTCAAAAGTGGCAGAAATGCGTTTTGAACTTATGGTATGAGAGAGTTCAAAGATTCTGTGCTATTTCTTGGGTAAGGCCAACCGTAGAAGGCGCTCACAGAGAGGGCACAGAGCAGATCTGCTCCATAAGTCCAAAAGTAGGCACTGAACCCTTCTTGGACTCCGCGACTTCAATCCAAACAACAGAAGTGCCCTACGCTTCAATCCTCGCTCCCTTTTTGGACTACCCAGGCGACGTAGCGTTTAAAGGCCAAGAGAAATTCAAAAACAAAAAATTCAGTGAACCTACTGAACAATGCATGAGGCCTTTCCAAGGACAAGTGCCGAAGCCGCTCAACAGGCTCGAGTCCCTCATTCCAGGCGTGAAGTGTCCAGAGCACAACAGTCACCTGGACTCGGAACCTTTTCGCCCTCCTACCTCTTTGATTTTTGCGTGTTTGCGTTGTTGGAGTGTTTGCAAAGACATTCTTCGCGGCGTTAATCTCAGCCGGCGACGGAAGGAACGTCGGTGCCGGGATTGCAGGGGAGCGGACACCTGGCTAGGCAGCACTGATAGGACAAAGGGGTCGGACACAAAACAGAATGAAAGGGTCACAAAGGAAAGCTTTCCCACTGGATTCTTGGCGAGGTGTCCAGCTGGAGCTTGGGTGGGGGGCTAGAGCTCAAAATAGCCTGCCTAATGGGCCGACGGGATAGTCACATTACATACGCTCACAAATATGTGGTAAACAGTAAAGGATTGGAAAGCCCATGGACAGGAAATGACATGATTATGCAAAGCAAGTGCACTTGCTGCAAAATGCCTGGGCCAGTGGGATTCTAACCAGCACCAAACGTTTAGCAAGCCATCAGCTAATGAAGCCAATTAGTCGCTACATAGCAAGTGTTTGCAAAGGCTCGTCATGATGTAACAGGCAAATCAAGGTCTTCTCAGCGGCGAAGGACACTCAAGGAAGTTCTCTACTAAATCATGACACAAAGATCACGCTCAGGTCCTCCTCTGCTGGGCCTTCAAACAAGCCCCAAAAGGGACAGATGTAAAGAGCCAATAAGTAGGTTAGTTAGCCAGGATTCTCTTCACTTCCATGACCCTCTAATCATTCGACTTCAATACCTACTTGGTTTCGATCATACCACCAACAATGCTCCCTGGCACCAAAGGGTCCAGGAAGGAAGTGGGAGATGTAAACGACGTCAGTTCCTTCCGCATCGGTTTCCCTCGAGCTCCACGGCAATTCCACGAGAGCGAGACTCAATCGACTCCTTCCGCGTCGCGCAAAACCCAACAATAACAACCTGGCTCGCTCCCAGAGAGTTCCCTGGGGCGGCGCCTTAGGAAAGGAACAAGCCGCCGCGTGGAGCGGTCGAAGGAGCTTGTCACGTTGTTATCACCTGTCACGTGATAGAGGCTTTGCGGAAAGGGAAAGGGTCCGTGGGAAGGTCTGAAGTATGATAGCAGCTTCTTGTCCGGGCCGGAACTCGTGCTTTGGTGAGGGAGGAGCTTTACGACTTAAGGGGGCCGATAACAGGTAGGTTTTGGAGTTGCTGAAGAAGCTGCTCTGGGTTAGATCGTCAAGCTACGAGGAAAGAGCATCTTCTCTAGAAGTGGACAGATTTCTGAGGCCTCGAGATAGGAAGTTTTTGTAGGAGAGAAGGAGGCGGCGACATCGCTCCCCCGACATTCTTCAAGCGGGTTGATATCAGTAGATCTGCGACCTAAAGCACCCGAAGAAGCTCCTTTGGACAAAACTGAAACGCGAGAAGCCGGAGTTATTTGATCGCTCACGGGACTCGTATCAACAGCGACTTGAGTCACCCTTTGATCCAAACCTCTGACTCCACTGACCTTCGCGGAAGCCCGAAAGCCTAAACAAAGCGTTCTCAAGGCGCACTTCTTAGCGGAGAGCCCACATTAGAGCTAACGTCACTCAGCAAGGAACGTCACAGCAAATGAGTGAGCTGGTCGAAAATAAAAAGTTTTCCACAGGAATGACGCAAGAAGAGCCGACTTTTGTTTCTTCGAGGTCGGCGACGCGACCTAAAGCCGCCTAGGTCCGAGATAAGGGCGTCGCAGCGGGGCGTCGAAACGGTCTTCATCCTCTTCGAAATTAGGACTCCAAAGAACGCTGTTGACTGTTTACGTCGCTCTTCACGCCTTATCGCCTTTGTATGGCCCTAGGCTCCATCGATCACCGAACAGAGCTTAGGAAGTCCCCAAATTTCATAAAACTGTCTGTGGCTGATAACGGACGGAGGTCGTAAACCGGTGGAGCCAGCCTTGCAGAGTGATAAGGGTCAGCGCTTCATTTCGCTCCTGATGCAACTACACTCTTGTCGAGGACTCCATGACCCGCCATGAGTATGGCACGTACGCGATGGATCGTAGATCGTGACTAGCGGTCTACTTCTGTGTCATCCATGTGGTGCTTTACAAGTACATTGCTTTGACCCTGATAAACCTTCGCAGTCTCACAAACGTCGACATGTAGCCCCGGACTCGCTGGACCCTTTCATCACTGAATTCTTGCTCGGCGTGTGGTCCAAACTGACGTGTCCAAGTGTCAAGGATTACGACCTTGGCGACCTTGATGACTTCGCGATGAGCGACTAACCTTTGTACCGTCGGCAACAGTGGTTTAGGTTGAGTGAGGGGGGAGGCTTATCCACTGAAGAACGCCCGGTTTGTTGACTTCAAGTTGGAGGACAACTGTTTGTCGTTCCGAGACCGGAGCCTAAATCCTGAACATCCACACATTCGGTGGTGAAAGGGTCCAGCGAGTCCGGGGTTCCATGTCGACTCTGATCAAGCCTACGTGGGAAAGCCAATCTCGCGGACAAGCGGAAGTGATTTGCCTCTGCCACTCTTCTCGGAAGACAAAGTGTTATCGAGTGGCATGAAACAAAGGATAGCTGGAGTGTCAATTGGATGGCTTCCTGCACCACGGAGAGCTGCTGCAGATTGAGACGCTTCCAAATAAGGATTCTATTTTGGTCGTCAATGTCACCACGTCATCCAACTCCGTTTAAGTACTCCAAAGAGCCCTTTAACAGCAACGCTTTTCAAATCTGATTGTTATGCCCTTCCCTGTGATTGCTCCACATTCTTCGAATCTTTTCCTGCTTCCATTCCTTCTCTTCTTTCCTCTTGTGCACCTTCTTTGAAGCCTGATCAACTTTAAATCAACCCCGTTAAATGAAAGACCTAAAAGTGAAGGTCTAAGAAATTTATGTGGTTTGGAGGATAATCAGCTGTTTGGCTAACAAGTGGTGAGACGTAAGCTTCCGAGTCGTTAAGTATCCGACGGTGTTCTAATCCAATTGACTGTGTAATATTTACACTTGGCATGCCTCACATGTGCAGCTAGATCTTTCCCATCAAGGTTCAGGTCAGTAGGGGTACTATGAGGTCCCAGAAAGCAGAACCGAGCTGTCAGAGGGTCCTTCCCTCAAACGTCGCCTTTAAGCATCCAAGAAGAATGAATAAAATCTAAAAAATGAATCACAAAAACACGTAATCTTGTAAACAATGACTGATGGCAGGCCTCGACAACCAGTACATGAATCACAGCCTTGGAGCTCTTGAGAACGAAGAACGGTAGAAGGCAATCGATAGAGAAGGAAGAGACGTAAATTAGGGAAAGGAACAAACAATAGCGCTTTGAAAACAGGTCCTACGTCCAAATTTGTCCCAAATAAAGTCCACGTCATTGGAATCCGAGCATATCAAGTAAACAAATCAAGCAAGCTTGTGCTGACAGCTGATGTCATGCAAGTATGTAGTTAGACCTTGAGACCATTAAGGTGGCACGTATAAGGTGCGGCGAGGCCAACACACAAACTCCTTGTTTGCGTATGAAAGCTAAGATATGTGAGGCTTACGAGGCCTCCTTAAGCTCAAAGGCTGGCCTGGCTATCCTTGCAAAGGATATCTCATGTCCTGCGGATCCTAGAACCAGAGCTATCCCAGTCCATGACCATGTCGACATAAAGTTTTCCCGTCTTGTACTCCCTTTCTTTCGTTTGTATATCGGTGTCACTGACTCGGGAGAGCAAACCTGTAAACCGGTTGGGATGGTTCCATATGTCAAACAGTGTACGGCGTAGTGACAAGGCAACAAGTCAAAACACTTGCGAGCAGCAAATACAGACCAATTTGGACGTTATACCAAAACAACCTAACAACCTCCAATTCTCGATGTTCAGAGGCAAAAGGAGTGCGTACTTATGCAAAACAATCTGGAGTGTTTAATTCCATTGGATATGAGGAAAGGGGGATTTTAATACGTCCATGTAGTGCATAACAGCAGCACCTTCTTTTTAGCTTCTCTTGGCCAAGTAACAAACGGCAACCACGACGTCTTCGTCTTCTCCGAGGTGGGTGATCCTTCTGTTCTACCGTAATTTGGTTTCTACAAAGGCTTCTAACCAGGTCTTTTACAGCTTTGGCCTTCACATCCACAAATCTCTAGGGCGAACAGTCAGCCCTGGTCTTTGTGCACTGTACTGAAAAGCGCCGCAAGTAGAGAAGAATCTATGCTTCCAGAAAAGGAAGAACATCATTATTTTATTCTTTTTAACCAGCGATCCTGGACCGCCAGTGGATCCTCGGCGCTGGTCGCCCCTGAAGACTGGTGGCAGGCTGAAGTATCAACAAATTCCGGGCCCCAGAGAGTGTCCGCAGACCTGGGCACAATCTGCAAAACAGCCAATCTGTTTTCCTTCGGCAAACGGGGCTTATCGCCGCACGAACTCGTCGCAGGACTTCTTCGCCAATCTACGCACAACACTCGTCTCGACCCTTCTTGACGGTTGGGTCAACGCGAGAGTGTCAGCGACATTCCCCGTGCGTTGTTGCTGTAAACAACATGCTTCTTGGCGTGTTCTGGCTGTCCCACGCCAGAGGAATCCACTGTATTTTAGCGATTGTTGCCTTTAACTGGTAGGGAATGTAATTTTTTGATGTAGGCTAAACACAGGGTCCAAGGTCGTACAGCTACGGAACCTTATCGCAATATGAAACATTTTCAGTTTCTTAGAAGTTAGTGCTGCCTAGGGAAAACGCCACACACGTCGACCGAAAGGATCTTTCCTCCCAATTGAGAACCACACACTCCCGAGTCAAATCAGTGAAGCCGGCTCGAAGCTCGGTTCTTCGGAACAGTGTCATCTTCTCTGGTTTACATAGTCAATTCGGATAGAATGACGTAAGATCGTGTTCCTTCTTCCTATCTTCAAGAGCAGAATCATCCGGCTCTATTAAGACGATAGTGTCATCGAATATTCCGCGTGTTTTGCTGTCTTCACGTACATATTTCTACGATATTTGGTCTTTGCTTTGCGTTTTTAAGAGCCAGTTCCGGCCAAGAGTCAAGAGGGGTTGTCCGAATATTCGGTGGTCGTGGATCGAGTCTTCTCACATTCCTTCAAATCCTAGGCCTCGTTCCTCGACTCAATAGGAGGAGGGGGTGAGCAGGGCCGGGGACTCGATTTCCCCTCTCCATTCATGACTCTCGTCTTCAGTGTCCGAATGGAATATTTGACACTCCCCTCTTGGGCTTCCCCCAGTCGAACTCAATATTTGGGTGTCCGAGAGTCGAGTCCCAGCCGTGTCCTTCCGCACTCCACCCACGCCCAATCGCGGCCCGTGTCCGGGCCTCCTTTGATGGCGTCGCACTGCCCGAAATGAGCGCGAGTGACGTCACTCCTCGAGTCGCCAAGTTCGCGATCGATCGCCGCTCCTTCGTCGCAAATCTCTTGGGTCGTCCCAGCTGTCACCTGGACGACGTTCTCCTCGACTCCATCGATCGGCGCTTCTTCTCCGATCGCGCCGATCGGATTCACGCTTCGCGCACAATTATTCCAATTAGTTGCCTTTCGGCGTTTTTGCGGCGCGCGATCGTCGAAAGTGAGTCAAAGCGCGCTTTTTGCACCCTAGATTGGATCTTCGACCGGACCAGCTCGAATACCGAAGATTGGGACCTCGGATACTCTATGCTTAGCCGATTGGATCACAGGCATATGGGGGACATTCCTGATTCCCGACCTTCTTGCCAGGGAGAAGCATCTACTCCAGACGTTCGCATTCCCAGGAGTCGTCTTTGCGCGTTCAAAGGTCGAAAATGAGTCAGAACTCTCGCTTTCCCCTTGATCGGACCGACTCGAGGATAGGTCATCGGATCTTCGAGTCCTCCCCATCTAGAAGATGCGAATCACGACTACTTGAGCGAGCATCTTTGGATCCCTCTTATCGATAGGGAGATGGCATTCTATTCATTCCAAGAAGATGCCCAATTCAAACGATCGCCTTCCCCTCAATCCATCGCTGAACCTGACCGGCTACAGTACCCCAACTAGTCCCCCCGTCAAGGCTCCCGTGCCGTGTCTCCGTGGTTTCAGCGCGCTAATGGCGGCTAATTTATTCCATGCGATCCTTCAGACTAATGGATGGTAGGTGGGAGCAGCGGCGGCGGTGACGCATCTCGGCCCGGTTGCCACCTTCTTCGGCGAGCGCCTGTCCACGCCTTCCCTTCGCGAACTCGCTTTGCCGACCGGCCGCCCGTCTTCTTCTGTCACCTTCTTGCAGCCTCCGAGGCGTTAAATATCGGATTCGCCTCTGAAATCCGATCAATATGCAAGACCCGGTCGCGAAGCTCATTATGCGCCTCCAGGCCCCCTACAGGGTCTTCGTCGTCATAACGGGCGCCGTTCTAATCCACTTGTCCCTGGGCACCTACCACACCTTCGGTGAGAAACGAGTTCTGCGCGTCCCGTGTCATGCTGTTTGTTCCCAGGCAACATGTTGCCCTACATGGGCTCCTACATGAAGAACTACACGGACCCGAGCATCGAGCTGGAGCAGCTCATTTGGATCCCTACCTTTCAAGGTAGGTCAAGGAGGAGGAGGAGGGGGAGGACAGGGTCGTGGTGGGAGCTGCCCAGTCCGAGCGGTCCAGTTGGTTCGTTTCGTTCTGCGTCCAAGCTGGATGAGCGTTCGAGTAGGGCCATAGAGCCGCCTGGATTCGCTGGTCGTGAATTGAGGCGGGGAGTTGACTGATCCAAGTGGTGTTATGGTTGTTTTCCATCCTGCAAACGGTCCGCTAAAACAATCTTTGGACCGGAGACCGAAGAGGAAGTAGTTCTGGTGCCTCATGTTTTATTTATGATCGATTTTGTTGCCCGTTTGTTCCTTCTTCTCTCTTGTCTTGCCTTCCGGATTGTTTAGAAGGGTTTAGAAGGGTTCTCGATAAGGACCGTAGAACCGGTCAGAGTCATTAGAGATCAAGGGATTGATTGGGGTCTTGTGCTTCTTTTATAATCGTCTCCATTACCTATTCTCCTACCCTGTCTTCTACTTCTTCTTTTAGGATGCTTCCCCTTCGCGATGGTCATCGGCGGATTCCTCTCCAACAGGCTAGGACCGCGCTTCGCCGCAGCCATCGGATGTGCGCTCATGTCGTAAGTGCGCCTCGCGTCAAAACAGAACTTGTAGGGCGAACAGTCGGCAACTCGCTGAACATTGAGCACAACGACCCAAGTGTTGTCGACTTCTGGTCGCCTTCGATCGTACAAAGATCGGTTCGGCTGACTGTTGTGAACAGCTGTTTGGAGCAGTTTGCCTCTCGATTTGTAGCCAAAGACTGTTTTGAGAGACCGTTTTGTTGACTGTTTTGGGCACGGAAGCGATCCTTCCCTACTAGACCACTGGGTTTAGCTTCTTGGGATAGTGCTCTAGTCAGAACGGTTTTGATCTGACCCTTGGATTGAGCATTCGCAGCTCCTTGAGAGTAATTGCTAATCGACCCTTTTCAGCACAGGAGTGTTCCTCTCCTACTGGACCATACAGCATTCCTTCTGGGCCTTCCTGGTCACATACGGCTTCTTCTTCGGATTCGGCCAGGGGATCGCCTATGTCATCGCCGTCTCCGCCGTCATCAACGTGAGTCCTTAGGAACGTCCAGCGCTTCTAACCCTCCGACGTTTCAGTGGGCGCCAGATCGCGTGGGCCTCGTCAGCGGAATAGTAGCCGCTGGGTTCGGCATCAGGTGCTCCTTGTACCCGCCTTCTTAGTGAAGTTCTCCCTTTCAGCTCCTCGATCTTCGCTCCGATCCAAACGAAGATGGTCAACCCCTGGAACTATGCCCCCACTCGTCAAGGGTTTGAGCAGCCGAAGTCGCCAGATACTGACTCTAAACTGTTCAGCTACTTCACGCAAGAGGAGCTTCTCAAACGAGTCCCGGGCGTCTTCTTCACACTCTCCATAGTCTACGCCGTGATGCAGATCGTCGGACTTCTGGTCATCTGCGACCCTCCCAACGAGGTAGGCCCAGCAGCACTGGTTGGCATGACGCTCTAACCGAATGGCAGTTGATCTAAAGAATCTACAGTACCCTGAGTATCCTTAATGCTCTTCAGTTGACTGACTGACTTACAGTGTCACCGAATTGAACTTTTGGCCTGGATGCGCCAGCAGCAAGCGCTCTCCTCGAACAGGCGAGTCCGGTCGTCTTGCGTCGTCAGCCTGATAAGAAGGCTGCTCTGCGCGAAGGTGGCGCCCTCGTTCTCGGCGGATTCTGGCCATGGCAGCCCCGTGCCCGTCGAGAACGAGCCTCTTCTAGTAGGAAGTCCAGTAAGCGTGGCTGTGGTGGTGGTGGTGGTGTGGCTTCCGCCTTCTCTTCTTAATCCTCTTTATCTTCTTCTCCGCTTCCTATCTTTCGCGTGTGCACGCTTGTGGCTTCTTCGCTTCTTCACTGACGATGCACACCCTTTAGGTGTCGACGAAGCCCCATGAGCACGACAGTGACTCGCTGGACTCCCTGGAGGGAGAAGAAGTGGGTCGGAGGAGGGCTGCCGTGCCACCGGAGTGGACCATGACGACCCAGGAGATGCTCCGGAGCCCGACCTTCTACGTCCTCTTCTTCGCGCTCTTCTGTTGCTCGTTCTACGGCAACACCTACTACAATCTCTACAAGGTTGGTGCGTCTGGGCGGACTTGGGGGACCGAACATACTTCAGACCTACGGAGAGACGTTCATCGACGACGACATGTTCCTGGCCGTCGCCTTCAGCATCGGCTCCATCGCCAACGCCTGTGCTCGCATAGGCTGGGGCTGGCTGACCGACAAGACCAGCTTCCAGGTGGGTCTCTCCCTCCTCCAGCTACTTACCCATACCACTCTTTAGACGACGCTTTCGACGGCCACTTGCCTCGCCACGGCCCTTCTCCTCACCATGCCCCTCACCTCCAACCTGGGCCGCTACGTGTACCTCCTCTGGCTCACTCTGATGTTCGTGTGCCTCGCCGCCACCCACGCCCTCTTCATGACGGCCATCGTGCGCTGCTTCGGCACCACGCACAAGACCACGAACTACGGATGCCTCATCCTCTCCACGGTAGGCCGACCAGCTTCTTCCCTCCTTACCCCACGTTCCAGACGGTCAGTGGGATCCTTCTGTCCGCCGGATCCCAGTATCTACTTCAAGATCTGGGCTATCACTGGGCCTTTATCATAACTGCTGCTTTCCCGTTCACAGGTAAGCCCTCAGGCCTCCTTTCCCGATGTTCATCGATGCTTCCAGCATTTCTGTTGACCGCGATGGTCACTTTCACCCCTCAGGGTTACCGTATAGCGTGAAGAAGATGCCATATCGTTGCGGGTGACGCTCTTTCTCCGACTTGGTGCTGCAGTCCTGCAAGATGGTGCTACTGATCTCAAGCCTGCCGCTGGACACCAACTCATTCGTTTAGGAACAGATTTTGGTGATTTATAATATGTAAATAATGAGGATGTTGTTCACTATTAATTGCATTTGTTATTAAATGTCGTTGGCACAGCCTAGGGCTCCAGTAGGACCCACTGGGATGTGTATAGTTGTCGCGGAGAAGGGGCCCCACGCTCCTCGCGGCGACTATATCGTCCACACAGTATAAAACATACCTTGAGATTGGACGAAGTAAGGCAAACACTTGCATCGCTTCAAAGATCTCGCGCCTACAAACGCTGGGCTTCTTGGAGAGTTGGATCCTTGTACAGCGAGAGGACAAAGCGATTCCTAAACAGATCACCCTGCATACGTGTTTAGTGTATACTGTACTAGTATGGTGGAGTTCGAGCTGCCCTGTCAGATGGGTGGACCTTCCTTGCCACCGAGACAGCGGATGTCTAGTAGACGCCTTCGCGGTCTGGTCTAACAGTCCCCCTGCTTTCAGGATGCTCTCATCGTTCTCCTCAAACATCTCGGTGGACAAGTATGCGCCGACCTCGGACGAGTACAAGTTCCGCCAAGTGATCCGCCAGGGGACCGGCGCCATCTGCAAGAACAGCGGGTTCACACACATCGACCCCAACGCCCTGGAGCTACTGAGCGAGATGATGCTGAGCCGTAAGTTCTCCTTTGGCCCCTTTGCTTTTTTTGGAGGGAGAAGAAGGCTAAGAGGGGCTCTCCACTGGAGTTAGAGACCTCAGACCTGGAGAGTCTCCAGGTCTGAGGTCTCTAACTGCTATCTTCCAGATATCCTCGATGCGTGTGCGGCTACGAAGCTGATCACCGAGAACGCCGGAAGGACCATAGCCACGCCGACGGACGCCATTCTCGGACTCATAGATTCTGGAACCGATGTTTCTGCTCTCGCGGATTACTTCGCTCGGCTGAGACTGACAGGATCTCTCGTCGTGTGTCCGCGTAAGTTTCTCCTGCGTTCTTCCTTTGTTTCATTGGACGGTTTTCAGTGAGAAGAGGTAATTAAGATGTGATAGAGGGATAGCAAGGCCCGTAAAGTATTGGGAAGCTTCCATTGGGAGGAGATAGAAAAGACGTGAACTCCGTTTACAAATATCCCCAACTTATAGAAGCCCCACCCCCTTGATATTTAACCTAGCTATGATTTAGTGATTAAACGCGTTTTTTGCAGCGAAGAAGGCAAATCCGGCTGCGCAAATGAAGGCACTAAAGGTAGGAGAGGCGCGTCCTCATCCTCCCCACATCCCAGCCTGGATGCCTCCGTTCCCAGATCCTCACACTTATATCAAGACAACGGTAGGTTGCGCCATCCCTCCTAGCTGTTACCCAGTTCTTTCCATAGGTCTCCGGCGATCCCGACTCCGACTACAGTAAGCTGCGGGAATTAAACTCGGTCAATCAACGCAACGTGGACAACGCTTTGAAGGACTTCATGCTCCGGGTACACCCATCCTTGACCCTCTTCAGAAAATATGAGTTGGAGATTCGACAGCTTGCCGAAGCCACGGTTAGTCGACCATATTTCAGCGGAAGATGTGGAGTATGTTTTCAGATCAAGGAACAGAATGAGCAGAGAGAATCCCGGATTCTTCTACAGCAACAGCTCCGCGAAAGGAGGCCTCCGAAACCGAAGCCGAAGCCCCTAGGCAGGGAGGTCCCCTGCGACTTTCTGGACGATCACATGGATCACGACGGCGCGAGGGCCCAGAGTTCAAGAGAGGCTATGGTAAGTGATTCTCGTGGATGGATTGGTCCAACTCCACACATTTTAGTTGCGGATGGAAGAAATAGAAGCACAAAGAGAAGAAGAGGAGGCAGAAGAAGAGGAAGACGAACAGGACGAGGACAACGTTGAAATGAACATCGACGACGACGTCGAGGAGCTCGCCGCGGAGATCACGAAGGACGAGCTCTTCAGCCTCCCCCAAACAGAGATATCCATCCTCCGGTCCCACATCCCGACTTCCTGCCAGAGTAAGCGGTCCGAGCTAACGAGCATCTGTAAGACCTGAGTGTTTCAGTTCTGATACCGAAGGACGAAGACTTTCCCTACGTGACGGCTCTTCTGGCGGCGGACCTACAGGACGAAGACGACACGAAGCCTTCTACGCCGATAAACGGAGAGCCTACAGGGATGCTGAAATAAGAAGAACTAGGAAGCCTCTTCGGAAAATACGGGATATTTTTAAACTTTATTGTCATATACGTACACACCCAGAGCCTTCCAAACAAGTCAAAGACCCTTCAGGAATCCAGCAGTCCTGCATCACACCACAGTGGACCCTTAGCATCAAAGGTCGGCGTTGTTTGCGACGTACGGAAGGACTTGAGAGCTATAATCTGCACAAGAATGCTCTTGGCGGGCGGGTGCTCCTTCGCACAGATAACTCCTTGCATCCGTTCGGCTCCTTTGTTGGTAGTCGCACTCTGTAGGCAAAAAAGATGCGGAGACTCGGCCCCCTGCTGCTCCTCTTCTGCGTGCTTGGCTTCTGCGTCCTGGGCTCGTCGGCAAGTCCAGCATCTCGCCGTCCCTCCTACGGGCGGCTTCACGGTGAGTACTTGAGATAGGAAGTGCCCTTCTTGATCTGTCCAGCAGGCAAAACAAGCCTCCCCTGTCCATGCTTTCACTCTCGATACCAACCCCAGGGCCGAACACCCTCAGGCTGAGTGCTCGCCCGGTGCGATCCTGCAAGGCGGAAGGTTGCTAGCCGAGTGTTGAGTGGGAGTTGCAGACATATGTTCGCCCAGCGGCGCGGGCGATCAATCCCGATCTATCATCTTTATGGTCGTTCGGCATTTCAGAAGCCCCGAACGGAGCCAGCTCGGCGAAGGTGGAACTCGAGAGACTCCTCCGAGAGCTGGTGGAGGCGCCCAGAAGCCAGAATTCGGCCTTCCGCCCGGGATGAGCTCCGGACCCCCAGCGCTTAGGACGAAACGGGTCGACGATCTCAGTGTTTTTGTAAAGCTACATTTGTGATGAATTGTTTCGAGAAGTTCGAAGGGGCCACGTACAAGACAGCTGACGGTGTAACAGGCAAAAAGAAGGCTTCTGCCGACATCTGACGTTTGGAACGCCGCCGCCAGAAGACGGCCGCTGCAACAAGCTCGCAACAGGTCTAATGTTGCTGGAAACGGAGTCTTGTCGTGTTGGAACATAAACGCCGAAAAATCACTTTTCTGCAGAGATCGGGCGGAAGTCGAGGACGTTAAGTTTTTCTTCGCCTATGCACATATCTCGTGGGATCCTTGTCAGAAGTCTTGTCAGGGTTACTGTAGGGTGCTTTGGAAACGGATCACAGCGAGTGAGGTAGTAACAAGCCCAAGTAGGCCTCATGATGTCTTTCTTCTTCCTGTCCAGAGTTCCAAGTAGACCTGGCAAAGACGGGGCATAATTATGGCCACTTGATGACATTGCAAAGCACTCATCACTGGGTCACTGTTACAACTGCAATTGCCCCTAACTCCGGGTCCTCCTTGCTAGGCAAAGAACTACTTTAATATAGCTGTTTCTGTCTTTAACACAACGTTCTAAACATGGCGCTTATTGAGCTTCACCTCACTATCACGTCCTTGATCCTGTTGATTTGATCTTCGAAACCCACGGGCGATGGAGATGTACACTGTTGAAAGTCCTAAACTGTTGAAAGCTCGTGTCCTTGGTGTTCCTGGGGTTACCAAGTGGGATCCGTTGCCTTAGATAACGAGTCAAAAGTGAACCCAAAGCTCTCTGTGTCCCCTCTCCACAATAGAGCCACCGACGTCAAGGCGACCTCTACCTCCCTTGGAGTTTAACATACCCACGATTGCGGAAACGACTCAAATCTTTAATGTAATGTAATCCTGTGGGTCCCCGCGAGGACACTTAACGCTCTGACCCATTACGCGCTGGAGGACGATTTACTCGCCGTCCGAATTCGTCACTTGTCCCTCCGCTCTGTTTTCAACATCGTGGAGCAGACCTGCGGCACGAGGAGGCGTGGAGTAGGCTTTCTCGGCACCCCTCCGCGATCGGCGCGCTCTCTGCCCGAGGGCTTCGCCCACTAAAAATAACGGCTATCGGCGTCTGATGCTCCGGCACCGCGCGCGTGCCGTGTTGTAATGCGGGGCGCAACGATCCCGACAGCCGAGAAATGGCCGCAGTCGGATCGTAGGCCGCTCACTAGAGTAGGATCTGCTAGCGCCAGCCTCCCCTCGCTCTTAGTCGCCACTTTACGTTTCAGCCATGTCCGACGTCGAAGACGAACACTACGAGGAGGAGCCCCAGAATGAGGAGAACGAAGAGCCCCAGGTAAGGCTACCGTAATCCTGGTCGGGAACCACCGTATCCCGTGTCGGTGCTCGTTGGCCTTTGCCCGCTCGCCTTAAGAGGTTCTTTGGCGTCTCATAGACTGAAGGAGGCACATTCCTGGCGCGCTTTTGACGGCTGATAAGCCCGGTGACCAGTGGTGCCTTAGGGGGGACCCGGATCTAAGGGCCTATGCGGATCTAAGGGGTTTACAACGTCTTCTTTTGCATTCCTCTCTGGATCAGCTCGGAGATAACAGTATAAACCTGAGTAGCCTTCCGGGTGACCGGAACCAAAAACTGACCCATCCTCCCGAAGAATCGTTCCCGGAAAATCCCATCTTCTTCTTCTTCTTCTCACGCTTCGCCCCCTCGCGGCGAGCGTGGGTGCCGAATCAGATGTGCGAAGGAGCCCGCGGCGCAGCTGCGCTTGAAACAAACCACTTTACAGCGTCGACTGACGTAGTGCGTTCAGGAGGCCGAGGAGGCTCCGAAGGCACGCGGAGTTCCCCCTCCGCTCGGCATCAAGAGCCCGACGCCAGGCCGCACGCACACCCTGTCCGTGCCCAAGTCGGTGGTCCGTCGCCAGGAGCAGTTCTCCGCCGGAAAGCCGTCCAAGCATGACAAGAACAAGCTTATGCGCTCGGAGGGAATCATCCCCATCCAGGCCGGTTCCAACAAGTATGCCTCGCAGAGGGGCATGACCGGTAAGTGGCTATGAAAGATTTCTCAAAATGGACCCCATCTGAGATGCTGGTTTCTATCCAAGATCGAGCACTATTGAGTTCTCCGACCCCCATTATGTCTTTTTCTTTCCGGGGATGCTAAACACGGTTCAGTTTAAGCCCTGTAAATGAAGAAAATGGACGGAAAACATCAAGGAAGTATCCACTTCACAATCCTCCAAAATCCTTCCAAAAAATCTTACATTTCTCGACTCATTCCACTTCTGAATCTCCAAAACCTCCGATTCCAGGATTCGGTGCTCCCCGTGACGTCATCGACAAGGTCAAGTCCACCAACCTCGCCGAGATCACCGACGAGGAGAAGATCAAGAACCTGAAGCAGTCCACCTGGCTGCAGTCGGGAACGAACAAGTTCGCGTCGCAGAAGGGTCAGACCGGCTTCGGTTGTCCCCGCGATGTCAACTACCGTACCAAGGGCACTGGCGGCGCGAGCGAGGTCCCGGAAGAGAAGGCGCGCGCCACGGACGGCATCGTGCCCCTCCAGTCGGGCACGAACAAGCTGGCCTCGCAGGCCGGCATGACTGGCATGGGCATGCCCCGCATCGTAGACGGTAGGCCGTAGACGAGACGGAGCGGGCGAGACGAGACATTGCAGTGCGGAAGACCAACGACCAGGACCGCGAGAGCCAGGGCTTCATCCACTTGCAGATGGGCACGAACCGCTTCGCCAACCAGGCCGGCATGACCGGCTTCGGCATGCCGCGACACAACATCACCAAGTACAAGGACGAGCAGCGCGGAGAGATGCCCCACGACGAGTCGACCACGTCGCGCCAGACCACCGGATGGAGAGAGGGTACGGTAGTTGGGGGAGATGGGTGATTAGGAAGATAGCTCAAGTAGATCTGCGCTACTTGAAAGAAAAGAAGAGCAAAAACTTGGCCCTTCAATAGTCAAAACCATCTGAAACCCAGTAGGTACGGTATCCGTTGTTTAGGAGCGTCGCAGCAGGGCATGACCGGGTTCGGTGCGTTCCGCAACAACACCGTGCTCGGAATGCAAGCACAAGAACAGCGCTCGCAGGGCATGATCCCCTACCAGATGGGAGTGAACTTCCTGGACTCGCAGTCCGGCAAGACCGGCTTCGGCATGCCCCGCCAGGTGTACACGGCGTTCGTGGACGACACCCACGAGGAGCTGCCCGCGGACATGGCTCGCCGACCCGACGTTCCCTTCTGGTCCGGTCAGGAGACGGAATTCGCCAATCAGGTCAGCCGTCCCTTCTTGAGCCTCCTTGACGTCGATTTCAGACCGGTATGTCCGCGTTCGGAACCCCTCGCGACGTCCGCGGAGAGTACGTCCGACGCATGTGGTAGAGAGTGCGCGTCTCCGTCGACCAAAAGCCGCGAATCACCGCCATGTATTCAAAAGAGCACCTTCTTTCTCCTTTCGTTATCTCTAGTAACCGCGCCTTCGTTCGTATATAGCGTCGCTCTTTCTCTTTTCGGTCACTTGTTTAATAAACGTATGAAATGTGAGCGAACGGCGACGGACATTCCGGGGCAATACATGGCTGGAAGGGGACCTGTCAAGGAGCTCGAGACTCCTCGCAGGAAGTCTGCTAGACAGTCTCTCAGAGTCTGCTAGACAGCGACATGCAGAAGACTGTCTGTCTACCGTTACCGTCTCGAACCTATCCTGCAAGAACATCTAGGAAGAGAATGCACAAGGGCGAGCCTCGTGGCCGGGTGTCCTCCCTTCAGGGTGTCCTTCCTCCTCCTTCAGGGTGCCCTTCTTCCCTCCTGTCCTTCTAACTGAAAACATGGAAGTAGTTATATTCAGACGATTACAATAAATATTAAAACTCTTATGCATACAGTCAAGGACAAGATAAACCGGAAATAAATGACGATTACTGCGTTCTGGCTATATGAACATGGAACTTGACAGAAGGAAGTGTGTCGCAAGAATTTGTGACTACGGAACTGACGCCCAGATTCTGGAGGGCTCCACGAATAACGCCGCTCGGGAAGCTCAGGTACATGGCCGCCTCCTCCAGGTACTGCTTGCTTTCCGAGAACGAGGACACCGCGTAGAAGCGGTTGTCCTGGACGACGTACACGCCCTATAAGGAGCGTTTATCATACGAGTGTGGGAGAATTGGTCACCTGGTGGTTCGTCCTCAAGTTGTCCACTTGTTTCCCGAAGGCCGAAGTCCAGAACTCCTTGCAGATGAACTTCATGACTTCGAGTTCCGTCGAGAACCTCGGGACGTCCTTCGCGATTCTCTCGACTAGCGCGAATCCCACTCGGAAGCCCATCGACTCCAGGCGAGTTTCGGCATTCCCCTACACTGGAGCTGTAATGGTCAGCAGCGACTAAGGAACGAACCTGCTCGAAGAGCTGTTGAACCAGCTGGGTGTCGGCGAGAACCTCAGCATCGAGGCCCGAATTCACCTTCTCCAAGTACTCCTTGCGGACTTCCTTCTCCTTCTGCTCCTTCTCCTGCTGATACTTCACTATTTCGGCGTGCAGGAAGTCAAATGGGAAATTAGCCCCGTAGTTCAAGCTGTGCATCCCTGAACACAACTTCGAAGTAGTCTCAATGAATCAAGTAGACGGTACAAAGCGACGAACATCGTCCCGTAGAAGCAACTTATAGGCGGGAATAAAAGCTCTATATTTACACCCTTAACAATCATTAACCATCATTAAAAACGAATCACATCCCCTTGTCGAAAATTACATCGCTGGCAGTGTCGTAGAAGGAGTCATCTTCGTCGTTGGCAGGAGGATTCGCTGGCCCTGGCTGTTGGGGCTGCGGTGGGGCAAGTCGCTCTCGTAGAGAGCTCGTTCTTGATGGCCTTGCGCGGTTAGTCGATTTTGGGGTGAGATTCGGATCGTGTACGGCTCGCGGCAGATTGACCTTGGGTGTGGAGGTGGACAACGGCTTGGTCGGGAGGGACACTGGACTATCGACTTGCATGGGCACGGCTCCGGGCGCTACGTTGTACTGCGATCCCAGGGTCGACAAAAGGCCTCGCATCTCGTCTCCTTCGCCCATCGAATCGTCCGAATCGCTCATTGCAAGTGCCCTGAATTAGTCAACTTTAGCTAGCGGTAGAAGATAAGAAACTAACGGTTTCTTGGCAGGGGGCTGGCCGGAGTTTCTTCGGGGCGCCACAGGAGGCTGGTCCGAGTATCTTCGAGCCAGTGGAGGAGGCTGCGCCGAGTGCTTTCGGGGCGGTCCAGGAGGCTGCCCCGAGTACCTTCGGGGCAGCGCAGGAGGCTGAGTCCTCGTGGCAGCATTGGGCTTCCCGGTCCTCTGCGTATTGTACCTCGGCAAAGTGGACGATGACTGCGAGCAATAAACCCCAACTAAACAGGCAGTTCTAATCCATAACAGTAGACATAAACATACCATGGGTCCGGGACATCTCTTCTATAATACTCCGCGCTTTCTCCATGGAGATCTTCTTCTGGTTAATCCTACTTTCTTTCGAAGGCTTTGACGGCGACTTGGGCGGCGGCGAGGGCAGTTTGCTCGTGCTCGGCTTCACATGGCAGCTTGTTCGTGCCCGACTGGAGGGGCGCTCCTCCGTCCGTGGCGGACTGTCACTCCAGCGAATGGTGAGTCCTTTGCCCGCTAGAAGCATGCTTTGCGGGTTCTCGTCGTCCTCGGCATCTTCGGCTTCGCTGGACGACGATCTGCTGTTTCTGGTTTCCTGAAAGCCGAGCATTAGAAGGACACGAGCAGGGTGGACTGACCATTAAGAAGGCTTCAAAGGACGACACGGGCCATCCACCCTCGGGAAGATGTGAAAACTCTTCGCTGCGACGCGGAACGGTCCCGCACGGAAGAACGTGATTTTTGCCGTTCCAGTATGAGCGGCATCGATTTTTTGAGGGCGCATGCTCCAGCGTCTCGGATTTCGAGGAGGCGTTGGGTAGCCCGGGCTCTGCCGCCCCACGCATTTGGTAAGTTGGAAGCGCTCCGCCATCTCTGGCCTGTCTAGGATCTTGTCTCGATGTCCACTTCATATGCCGGGTTGTGCGCGCTTTCTCCGCCTCTCTGGGTCCATTCGCTTCTTTGTCCTTGAATGCCGGAATTCACGTCCGCCTTTGCAGATCTGAGAGATGAGCGACGAGGTGAAGCCGAAAGTGGAGGAGCACTGCATAACCGTCGTCGGCGCCGACCAGAATGGTTCTGCCAGCCAGTCTTCCGCCCTCAAGCGACAAAACACCGACCGCGAAGGACCCGTTTCCAAGAAGGCACATATCGATTACGATGGTAAGTGAGCTTGATCCTTTGTGTAGGGACTCCAGTCCAGCCAGAAATACGATTTATCTAAATTGATCTGCCTGAAAAGCCGCTTGTGAACGTGGAGGACCTAGTCCTCTAGATCCTTCCAGTACAGTAGCTCTACTTTAGCAGGGGTCCAGATCATGAATGTTTCCGGTGAACTTAAGAGATAGTTTCGTTCTTCTCTGCCTCTAATGGTCAAGCTCACTTTCCTAACTATTTAGAGTCCGTGCAAGTCAAGATCCTCATCCCCGCTGGCGCCGTTGGAGCAATTATCGGAAAAGGAGGCGAGACGATGCGATCCCTCAAGAGCGACACCGGGTGCCGTGTGCAGATGTCCAAGAACCAGGAGATGTACCAGGGCACCAACGAGCGCATCTGCCTGGTCAAGGGAAAGCTCTCCTCGTGCATGAGAGTCATGGAAGTGATAATCGAGAAGATTCGCGAGAAGATCGATGGCTCCAATCCTTCGGATCAGTTCGATCTCGGCCAGACCCAGCGGGCTCATGAGGTATGTGAAATGGGTGGGAAGCGAATGTAACTCTGGATGTTTAGATGAAGCTCGTTGTGGCGAACACTTCCGCCGGCATGGTCATCGGGAAGAGCGGAAACAGCATCAAGGAGATCCGCGAAAGCACTGGCGCGAACATCCAAGTATTCCCGAAGTCGGGATCAGCAGAAGCGAAGAACTCGATCGAACGGGTCGTCACCGTAGCCTCCGAAGATGCAACAGTTCTGCTGAACGCGATTCAAAGGGTCCTGGAGAAGGTAGCCGCCGACCCGCTCCATGCGCAACCGATTGCGAACCCGAAGGATAACCTGTCCGACGTTGGAGGATACCAGTTTGGCCAAGGCAGTGGGATGCAGTCCATGGGCTCGATGTCCTCGTTCAACTCCGGACAGTCCAATGTATGGCAATCACAGCGGATGGAATCTCCCTTTGCTTCCAAGGACTCCTACACGGGCACGAAGTTCAACCCCATGCAAGGACTGGGGAATCTCGAGGTAAGTCAGCTATTTCTATACTCATAAAATCCCAGTTTAGTTGTTGAACTTCCTTGACAATCTTCAATCGACGCTGCGATCATCCGGATTCAACGAGGCGAGCGTTGCCGAAGTTATGCAAGCCATGCAAGTCCTCGCTAAATACAACATCATGGGCCTGGGTCTGGGACTCGGCGTTGCGGCTATGGCTCAGATGCGTAGCAGCGATACCAGCCACCAAGTGTCCGCTCCCCAGCCCCAGAGGTACGATATGAACATGAGCGCCAACTCAAGCATGATGAACAGTGGCATCGACAGATACGATTCTAGCAGATCCAGCTTCACCGATACGGTAGGTCTGCGCCTTCGTCTCCCGGCTTAATGCTTCTTCTCAGCATTTGAGCGGATCTGGTGGTGTCCTCATTGACGTTATGAGCCAGAAGAAAAGCTCCAGTACAAGCAGCACCAACGGATCGAGCTTCGCTTCATCAGTGATCAAGGAGAAGGTCGTCGAGGCAGGACACACCGACATCGAAGTACCCGATAACATTGTCGGAGCCGTACTTGGACCCAAGGCGAAGACGCTCTCCGAGATCCAACATTTGAGCGGGGCCAAAGTCGAGGTCCACAAGCGAGGATCCGCTACTGCCTCTAGCGGGTACCGCCTTATCAGGTAGTCCGAGGTTAACGATAGTGATTCTATACTCGCATTTCAGCTTGACCGGCGAAGGAGAACAAATCCGCACCGCAAGGATGATGATTGAAAAGGTTATTAACGATGAGCAGGTGCGTCGTAGCAGTCAGCAGAGCTTTCCTAATTCCCGAGGATATGCCTGCTAACAGATCTGTCCGTCTCCTCTCTCGAATCTCCGTCTCCATCCTTCTTCTTTATCATCTTGTGCGTACTTATTTCAGATGGCGAAAGCCCCCATGTTTGCTTTTTCCTATCTATATAATTAAAAATTTTCCATTGTTTTTATCTATATTATGTTAAATTAACTGTCGTCCATCCCTTCATCGTCTTCTTCATTTCGGTCGAATAAATGCTGGTCTTGACCGAATCACTCTAGCCCTACGCCTCCTCCCGGGTTCTCCGGAACCATCTGATTCTCACGTTATTTTGCCATCACGATAACGCCACATCACCTGACGTTCTGGACGGTCCCCCAGTTCCGAGCCATGGTTATGTGGCATTTAATAAACAATCCTCAGTAGTCCTCTCCATTCTGCTGAGTCGATTTCGATCTAGGATATCTTCTTTCACCATCATTGCTCTAGGCAGGTCACACACTCCTTTCAGTTCCATCATCATGAGTTCCACCAATGAACAGCGTCTTTCTGAAGCTCGTGAATGTATCAAACGAGCCGATAACCAGTGAGTGTTCAGTAGCTACTCGTCCGTAATTTATTTATTGCGTGGAGGAGTAGCATCTTGCTTGTTCCCGAACATGTAGCTTGTGTCGTACCTCTCTAGTTCTTTGTCTTCCAGCCACTTGAAGCCCTATCTAATCCATTTATTTAAGCTTGAAAACGTCCCTCATCAAGTTGAAGTTCAAACCCGACTATGACAGTGCTGCGATGGAGTACGAGAGGGCCGCAGTGTGCTTCAAGAACGGCGATCAGCCCGGACTAGCCCGGGACACATACTTGAAGGCGGCCGATTGCCACGCGCAGAACAGGAACCTCTTCCACTCTGCAAAGTAAGATAGCAGATCTCCATAGATCTTGAACAGCTTTGGCTTAGGGCGAAGGAGGCCGCAGCCGTAATCGCGAGGGACCTTGGCGACGCCGCCGACGCCTTCTTGTATTACGAACAGGCAGCCGACCTGTTCGCGGAATCCGGAACTATGGACACCGCCGCGATGTCGATTGACAAGGCGGCGAAGTGGATGGAGGCTGGAGACCCTGAGAAGGCCATCTACGTAAGTTGGCTACAGCTGACGGCGACGTACAGTTTCCTACTGTAGTTGTACAAGAAGGGCTTGGCCTTCGTCCAGCAATCCGATCGGTCGCGTATGGCCGGTGACTTCTTGACGCGGATCACAAAGCTGTACCTGAAGCTGGAGAAATACGACGAAGCAGCGGAATCGGTCCGCGACGAGATCGAGAAGTACAAGGAAGTCAATGTAAGAAACTTCAGCCGGAGTGGAGAGACCTTCTTGTGAATATTTAGGAGGCAGGAAGAGCTGGACAGCTGACCACCGGACTGGTCCTCATCCTGCTGGCCAAAGACGACGCCGTCGCTGCTACCAAGGCTTATGGCGAAGCCACGAAGCTGACCGGATTTGAGCGCTCCGAAGATGGCCTAGCCTGTGCCAGCCTGATCTCAGCTTACCAATCCAACGACAACGATTTGTTCCAGGAATGTCTCCGCCGCCCCACTCTCCGCAGCATGGACAATGAGGTATCCAAAGACTTCGTACTGTTAAAAGCCTATCCTTCTTTAGTATCTTCGTCTTATGAAGAAGCTCAAGATCGAAGACGAGTTCAGCAACATGAAGATTAGCGCGGACAGGGACGTAGTTGAAGTAGCGAACGAGATCGAAGACACAAGCGATGAGCTTCCGGAGCAGAAGCAGCAAGCGGTCCCTCCAGCTCTACAGGACGAGTCAGAGGACGAGGATGACCTTAAGTAGATCCCCTTCGCGTATTGTAATCTGCTTGTGGCTTGTGTGTATGTACGGTGGAATAAATTATTTACTGGTTTACGAGGGCCGCGAACTGCTTGAGCGACTCGTTCTCACCTCCAAGTGGACCGTCCGGATGTGCCTGAGGAGGTTGCTGGTGCTGGTGAAGTGCTTCTCGCCCTTGCAGAAGTCGCACTTGTGGAGCTTCTCGCCCTTGCCGTGCACCACATGGACGTGCGTCTTCAGCGCCTCCTGCTCCTTGAACCTCTTCGGACACTGTTCACAAGCGAAGCTAAACAAGACAAGGGTCAGGATGATCGAGCAGTACTACTTACTTCCTCTCGTCGGTCCCGTGGCAGCGTCGGTAGTGCCGCGTGAGATTCGACTTCTGGGAGCACTGGAGGAAGCAAAGGTCGCACCGGAAGACGCGCTTCTCCGGAGGACTCCGCTCGGCGCGCGTTCGGTGACCAGTCTTCTTGGCGTGTCTCCAGAAGCCTGTCCTGCTCCTCGTGGAGAAGCCGCACTCCGCGCACTCGTAGGGCCGGTCCTTGGTCGCTTCCTCGAAGGGCGCCGACGTCGACGCCTCGGATTCTTCCGCCAGTACTTGGTCGTACAGCGCCGTCACCAGGTCTCCCGAGGCGTTGTCGATCCACGCGAGTTGCGAATCCGTGCACCACCCGCTGCCAAGACGTTCCTGAAGAACAGAAATACATTAGGGAGAGTCTTGTCAGATCTAAGGAGTTGTTTATGCTGCTAAGAAGTTGGATCTCGGGAGGAATTCTACTGGTATTTGGCTTCGACCAGGATGTTTCTTATGTTGCTGCAAAACAGCAACACAAGGTCATAATAAAAAACGGTGAAGAAGTAGCACCCTATGAAGAACAAACCGGCCCTGTCACAAGGTCACTAAAATAGAAGTTCAAATGAACAAGCTTCATCTTCTGGGAGGAGAGAATTGGAGTTGAAGTGTAAATTTAGAATTAGACTCGACGATTCCACAAAAAGCGTTTTCAAGTGCGATCCTTGTGACACGGCCGATTCTCTGTCATCAGGCCCTTATCGTTCTCGGTTCGGGTCCAAGAAACGAGGCCTTGGACTTCTTGTCCTCCCTAATCACGGCACAAAAGACAGATCTGAAAAGGATCATCTGGGTTACTGAAAAAGAAGCCTGTTCACCCTCTATTTCCCAAGATATCCTTGCAAACTCACGTGGATAAGCTCCTCGGCTTCTTGGGCCACCGCGCGGGAGGACTCTTCCTGAAGGACGCTGTCGATGTCGCCGGGCTCGTCCCGCTCCTTCACTGTCGTCTTAATAGACTCCACGAGGCATAGGATCGCCTCCAGCGCCTTCTGGATGTCGCTCTGACGGTCGATCTGCGAGAAGGCGAAACGCAGAGCCTCCAGCGCGGACATGAAGTGGCGCAGCGCCTCGGACGACATTTCCTCGGCTCCTTGGTGCATTCTGGGTGGGCACGGAGGACGATCCGGGGTCTCCAGAGCGATTCGTAAAATTCGTCCGGTTCGGTCTTGGTGGGAGAAGGGGCGCGGGAAGGGGGAGAGCACAAACACAGAACAGAGTTGTGATTGAGGGACCAAATTCTGACACCGATGTTGTCCCGGTGACCTTCTAGATCTGGACGATCCTTGGATTCAGCTCGTCAAGTTTACATAATCTCCTTGACATCGGAGATCTCGGGTACTGTATTCGGAAGTACTACCCTTTCTTAGGGTACCCATCCTTGCCCTTCCAGCTGTTTGTCTCCGTCGATCAACTGATGAGTAAAACGGGTTTCACCGTAAAAAACGCATATCCGCGCCCAGTACATGTGGAGCATCAGCTGGTCACTCGCGCTACCGGCCACTTGTCACCCGTTTTTTGTGGGGAAAAGGGGGTGACGAAGACGCAGAACACAAAAAGGGCCGAGAACTCATTGTCAGCTCTACCTTGAACAGATTCGTCCGACGATCTCAAAGATCAAGGGGAGTCAAGGAGAACTCGTTATCCTATGTTTCTTTCCGGACCTTCCACATCGACGAAAGTGAATCCCGCCACTTGTGATCAGCATAAAGCCGAGCGAAACGCTTTCTTGAGAGCAACAAACTACGCTCGGAGGCGGGATCTTCCCGAAGGGCTTGGCAAGAAACTTGTTCCAACGGTTTAAGAAACGGCCGATTGAATGGAAGGGACGCGGCTGTAAGCGGCTCCCGCTCGCAACATCGAGGGCATCGACGTGGGAAACTGTTTTTGCAGGAGAAAGAAGCCGGTTCGCCTAGAAGGAAGTCTGTTGTAAGAAGCCACTTCCACTCGTATGCCGAGCCCGGCGTTGTTACATCTCCCTCTCCGCTTTGTAAAGCGCGTCCAGCCTCGGAGACGAGACGTCTCGACTTTCGCTTTCCAGCGGAGCTAACGTCGCGCAGACGGGGAGGCGGCGCTTCTGGATTCTGGTTCCAAGGATCCCCGTTGCACAACAGGAGCGCGACGGCTTCGGTCGGACGCTCCGTTCTCCGCTGTTGAAAGTGAAGTGACCACCCCTTTTTCGTCACATCTGCCGACCCACTTCTGACCCCCCACGAGCCATCCGTCTTTTTTCACACTTCTCGCCATTGTCTACCGTAATCCGGAGGGCGTCTTCGACGTCGGTACTGCACTCTCGGTGACCTTGCCACCTCGCGAATCCTCTTAAGCTGCGCTTCGTGGAGAAAGGACTTAAGAGGAACCGGTCGAGGAGCTTGAGACTCGATCGAAGAAGCCTCGCAGTTCTTCGGAGTCTACTAGACAGCAATGTGTAACGGAGTGTCTAAAGCCAGTGTCTGTGTGTGAAACATTTCTCGTGGAACATTTTGTGAAACATTTCTCATCTGGGTTTACTGATATGTACCGTGTCGCGTTGTCGCAGGTTTGCAGAATCTCGTGACTTCAGAAGTGCGCGAGGCAACTTTATCATCTGCAATGCAACCTAATTCCAGAGAAGGACGATGACGGGCCAACGCATCGTGGACCTCAACCAGCCCCCGCGCTACTTCCACGAGGGACCCCAGAAGGACTTCGGCCACCGAGGTACGAGCTTTGTGGGTGGGATAATCCATCATCGTCCTTGTTTCGCCTCGCCGGCCGGTTTCGTCTTCTGACCGCAGACGACGGCGCTAGCGCCGAGACGAAGGTCATGGAACGGCGGAGTTCCCTGAGTGGAACTCGTTTCTGCCGACCCTCTGGCACCTGAGGAGCCCGGTTCGGCGATGGGAATTAGAAGTCTCGGAAGTCGGCGTTTAAGGGGATGAGGATAAAGTAGCGAAAATCTTTTATACCATTTTTGGATGTTTATTTCATTTCCCGCTCGTTTTCAGAATCCGAGGAGCTCCAACGACCTTCCGTGCGCCTGCTGGTCACCGGTCTCGTCGTCGTCCTGGGTGGATGCATGCACTTCGGCTTCCAGATCTCGCTGATCAACCCAATGGCCGAGGTGCTCAAGGAGTTCCTGGTCGACTCCTTCGTCAAGTAAGTTCCTGCTCACTACGTCGCCAAACTCGTTTCAGCCGTTTTGGCCTCGAGATGGACGGCGTCGTCTGGAGACTCGTCTGGCCCCTGGTGGCGGGGATCCTCTTCGTCGGCGCCTCCTTCGGGGCCTTCGCCGCGACACCCCTCATGGAGAAGTTTGGGGCGAAGTTCGCGCTCCTCACCTCCGCGCTGGTAAGTCCAGTTTACAGTAGCTGAGCAAATCCTGAACTTCAGATTCTGAGCACGAGTTTTCTGTTGGCCATTGGGTCGAAGTGCTTCGACATGGCGGAGCTCTTCATCTTGGCGCGTCTTCTCAGCGGTTTCGGCATCGGCATGGTAACCACGACCTCCGGAGGTACTCGAAGCCCTATATTCTCTTAATCGCCCCTTCTTGAAGTGTACCTGACAGAGATCTCGCCAGTCCACCTCCGCGGGACCATGGGCACGATGATCGGACTCTCCACGAACATCGGCTTCGTCTCCGCCTCCGCGCTCGGCCTCCCGCAGCTCCTGGGCCACCCGGACCGTTGGCACTTCGCCTTTGTCCTCGGTAAGACTTCCAAGCTTCTTCTTGGCTCTAACCTCCTTGTTTCAGAACTTGTTCCCAGCGTCGTTCTCCTCCTTTCAACGGTCTTCTTCTTCCACGAATCGCCTTTCTTCCTCCTTCGCGCCAACAAACTTGCGGAAGCCGCCGAGGCCGTGCTGTTCTACCGTAACCCGGCGCTAGATCCCTTCGAGTTGCAGCATCTTCTGGGCACGATGCAGAAGGAGCTCAGCGAAACGTCCAAGTCATCGCAGAGCGGATGGGCTGATCTACTCAGGAACCGTGGGTTCCGCTGGGCCGTGCTGCTCGCGGCGACCACCAACGTCACCGTCAGCTTCAGTGGCATCATGGCCTTCAGCTTCTTTGGCACCTTCCTTCTTTCTTCGCTCGGCTTTTCCGCCGACGGCGCGGCCCTAGCCAACTTCCTCGCCTCTCTCGCTGGCACCTCGGGCGCTCTGCTTTCCTCCCTCACCGTCGACAAGCTTGGGAGAAGAAGCCTTCTTATCGGAAGCTTGCTCGTGTTGGCCCTCATCAACACCCTCATGATGTTCAATACCGTGGTTTTCCTCAACTACGGCTCCCTGTGGACGGGCTACGCATTCTTGGCTCTCTTCATAGTCTTCCTCTTTGTGTTCAGCTTTGGTGTGGGGCCGCTGGCCTGGTTCCTGAGCACAGAGCTCACCTTCGCGCCCTACAGATCGAAGGTGCAGTCCATCGCTGTCGCCGCCCAGTACATCAGCTGCTTCGTGTCCCCTCTCCTCTTTTACCCTCTCCAGAACGTCTTCGGACCACTGAGCTTCCTTATCTTCATAGCTCCCACAGCGCTGACCGCCCTGTTCCTCTACTGCTACCTTCCCGAAACCCGACTTCGGCAGACCGAAGACATTGTCAGAGATCTCGAAGGAACCAGAGTCGCGAAGACGAAGAAGACACTGAAATGACATGAATTAGTCGTTCGACGGGTAAAGCAGTGCGATACGAGTATCAGCTTCACGGTGTAAATAAAATGTTTTGAAAACAACGCGTCGTCGGCAACTTTATTTAACAGGACCTGAACACAAACAATTAATCAACTTGACCCAACAAACTGGTCGAGCAGGAACTGCTTCTTCCGCTCAACCAGGGCCGCTTCGACTTCGGCCTGCGTGGGCACTACCACGTGCTTGATCGTGACTTCGGAGCCGTCTTCTCCAAGGACCACCGATTTCTTGGTGCCCTCTTCTTCGTCGCCCGAGTCCTGCAAAATGTGGTCAATTGAAGAGGACGATCTGGAGGAACTTACGTATGCCACCTTGTAGATGTCGTCCTCCAAGGTCTTGTCCCGGTTCATAGCTGGGCCCTTCTCCTTCCATTCCGCCTCGATGGCAGCGATGGAGCGCGCTTCTTCAGCCTTCTCGAGGGGAGTCAGCACTCCATCGTCGTCGCACATGTAGCCATAGTAGTCGGCGTCCACATTCTTCACGAGCTCTGATCGAGGTATCCGCTCTTCGGTCTCCGCCGCTTGCTCGAAGAGCTCTCGGACGCCCGGGAGGTCTTTAGCGGCTCCAAAGTACTTGTAGCCTCGAGATCCAGCAACTTCACAGCCGTCCTTGTCCAGTTCGCGAGGTGCGGTCTTCCTGTAGTCCGGCCCGCCCAGGTCCTTGATCCGCTTCTCCCAGGCGTACTTCACTCGCAGCTGCTTGTTGATTTCGTCGTTCAGATCGCGGATCTTGTACTCTCCAAGGCCTGGATTCTGGAAATGCAAAAGAGTCACAAACGAAGCTTAAGAAAAATTTCTACCTGGATCAGCGCGATCTTCTTCGCGATGTCCATGGTGACTTCCCGGCGGAAGCGCTCAGCGTTCTTCAGGTCTCTGCATTCTAGAACATCATGTGGTCTTCTGGCTACAGGTCCCTTCTCCTCCTGTTCCTTCATTCGACGCCATCGGGCCAGCGCGGTCATCGCCTTCTCAGCATTTCGAGCCTAAATCAAACAGTCAGTAACTGGAATACTACATGAAAACATACCATTCTGCTTCCAACTGTGTGTCCAGAGCAATCTGCAAATACAAATATACCTTTAGATGTAAAAACGAGTAAAAAGCGACGCTTTAGAAATTGATAAACACGCGAACAGGAGAAGCACTGCGTGTTATCGCAACAAAGGTGGCATTACCCAAAAGGGCTGGCAGGGAGATTCAAAAGCTCGGGAAATTCAACTTGTATGGTAACAAACAAAGACAATATTAAGATGACTGGATGGAGGGAACTAGTAGCCAAATAACACAGGAGATTCTAGTGAATCGCGGTCAAAGAAGCATGAGCCAACGAGCCGAAGATCAAGGCGCTCCTGTCGAGGCTATCTTGCGTGAAACGCCAGGAGGCCACTAGAGAAACATTTCCATGGAGACTCTTCGGGAACTGAAGTGACGCGCCACCACTTCGTAAAACAAATTGGAAAACTTCGAATACCGCGTTCAAGATCTGAAGGATAAGGCACGCATCAGGATTTTCTGTCCGAGACAAGTAGTCAACGTGTGACGGTGTGATAGCTTCTGACCGACGACAAGGCAGGGTCCTCCCCATGGTTACTTCTGTGGCAGTTTGCCTCGGCGAATGAGCTCGACGTTCGGAACGGTTGCTTAGGCGGTCCTTGCCCCGTACACTGCATATTCCCAGAGACAAGCCGCACAAATAACATTTATTGGGTTAGAAAAGCAGTTAGAAACAAGAACAAGAAGAGGAATGAGAAATAGCACGAGCAGAAAAGAAACAAACAAAAGCCGCAAACATAGGAAGATAACAAACACAAGAAGCAATTATTTGCCGACAAGAGCCATGGCCGCGAACGAGGTGTTGTCCATCTTGTCCATGAGTTCGCGGCACACTTTCCCAGCGTCCTTGATGAGCGTCTCCTGGGAGGTGCTTCCGCACTCCCGAGGACAGGGCATGCGCGAGTCAATCTCCAGAAGCTTCCCGTCGTGGTTCACGTAGCAGATGAAGTGGTGCTCGACCTTGTCCTCGAGGCTTACGTTCGTGTCTCCTTGCTGGGCACAGGACTCGTGAGCCTTGGCGAGGTCCTCGTTGGCCGCGAGAGTGTCCGAGCGGGCCTCGACGTCCACTTTGAGGGCCTCGTCGAGCCACTTGCGGAAGGAGCCAGATCCTGAAGGTAAGTAGACGTAGACTCAACATTTTTTAGAGATTTAAAGTCCCTTACCAAGGTCGATCTTGTCGCTATTGTTAGCCAGCGAGTGAAAGAGGGCGAACGTGCCACAGGCGTTGCTGATCTTCTGCTTGGCGAAGAAGACGTTCTCCGGAATCTTCGCTCCTTCTTTCTCCAGTTTCTCGTAGACCGGACGCATAAGCTCATCGACCTTCTTGTAATCCGGGAAGCCTAAAGGAATGCTTCAGAAGCGGGGCTTACAGTAGAAACAACTTACAGAGAATGAGCGCATACTGGGGCTTGGGGAGGAACTCGAGCAGTTCGTCCTCGAATCCATAGACGTCGGTGCACTCAGCGCCCGCGACGCCGATCTTGCTCAAGAACTAAGGAAGTAGGGATTAGAGAGGAGAAGTTACGTTGGCTTCACTTACCGCGTTGATGGTTTCGGGGTTGGACTCCAGGGGAAGCCACTTGACCGAGCTCATGGTGGATGAAAATAAGTCTGAAAAGGGAGAAGATGAGGTCGCTTCTTCGGAAAACAATCAATCGGCCAAATGAGAGTCGTTGCCACGGAAGCGTGGCACGCGGCCGCAGAAAAATGGAAATAAATGAGACCACCAGAGGCGCGGCGCGATTAAAACGAGGCGGGTAGGCGCGGATGGCGAAAGAAGGCCATCGATTTCCGGGGAGCGGAGGGAATCGGGAGACCCAGCGAGAGGCCCGGTATCGTAGGAGTGCTCCAATTTGTCCGCCACAAGAGTCCTCTGATACGGTGGTTCCCTTGAGGTGCTGTTGACTGGAGAGTATCAAGCACGCCAATGAATCTCGCTCCATGCTCGGTTCCGAAATCGGACCGACTCGAGGCTTGTTTCGGACGCAAGAAGGCCTCTCAAGAAGGATCACGGCCTGTAAGTATAGCATTGCACCGCGTCACTGATAATGGCTTCCCGGCACCGTTCCACGCGGGTTATCTTTTATGGCCTGCAAACAACAAAAACAATGCAATAACAATGGAAAACAACAACAAAGGAGGATTCAGAGAACGCCGAGCCCTCCAGCAGCGTCTGCCTCCTTCTGCGAGTATGGCTTCTCCTTCAGCTGCTTCAAGCGGTACTTGTGAACTAAACGGAGGAATAACGACAGCAGAGGATAAAGCTTACCTTTTGTCTTCTTGTGCGTCACGATGGCCTTCCCATCTTCGAAGTAGCGGTTGCACTCCACACAGTAGTGCTGTCCGTTGCCCGGGAGATCGTAGTCGACTTCTTGGTTCAGCAGCTTCGCCGCCTTCTCGGGGACCAGGTCTTCGTGGATCTGATCGATGTCCTTCCCCTTGCGCTTCCGGCCTTTGTTCGCCCGATTGTTTGGCATGTTGCTCTGTAAACAAGGAGGTCGTGACACTGATCTGAAATCATCATCGGCGCAACTTTCACTCCGGCTTCGGAGTGAGAATGCACCGCTTTCGTCGCGGGACCACACATAATACTCGTTCCAATGCGGTACAGTGTGAAGGAGCAGGCAGAAGTGCTGGTTAGAGCCATGCGATGCGGATACTGTACTGGTATTCCTGGCTTAAGATCCAAAAGGAGAGTTCAGAGACATTTGCATAGATAATATTTATTTACAGAGCTTCCTGCTCGATATGTCATCACAACTGAGCGAAATGGACCGTATAACTTGACCCGGAGTGAGAGGGAAACAAAGGCCCCGACTAGCTCCAGAGCTGTCGGGTGATGTTAGTGCGTAGCGCCATGGAGATTTCCTCTGGGAAAGCTGGGTATTGGCTGAAGAAACGGATGTTGGTGAGGAGTTCGATGTCGCGGATGCGCGCCGTGTTCGCCATGAGGTACTCCTCACTGCTCTGAAAAAAACCAATTAGTGAGAATTCGGGGATACGGTCCTCCTTGGAGAAGAAGCTTTGAAAGGTGGACAAAGTACGATCTAAGATCTAGCAATCCGTTTATAAGAAGACCTACCAAGCAGTTATAATCCTTTGGTTTGTTGGGGAGGATAAAGGCGAGGATGCGGGCCATCGCAGGGTTCTGGCAGAACTGGCCGTCGTAGTACCACAGTCCATCTGCGCAGCGGACCAGGATTCGGAAGACGTGGGTGGGCATAGACTCAACGCCCGTTTCATTCCGTCTCTTCTCGACTACTTCGCGGGAATCGGCAAGTCCGTTCATGTCCAGGTCGAAGATGGTGCCGCTGATGGACATGAGCCTCTTGTACCTCAGGAGGTAGTTGGTGGTCGCTTTCTGAAGCACGGCGAACCCACCAGAGAAGAAGGACTCATGAAGAAGGGACTGCATCTGGTGGAAACTGTTCAACTCTGAAAAAGAGGAATGTAAAGAAAGGAAGTAATACAATGCAACGACCGAAAGTCGTGAACCCTAATGCCCCAATCCCTAATGAGGAGAACATGCTTACCGTTGGTTGTGTCCACGGCCACGCTCCGGAAGACGACTCCTTCTGAGTGATTCTGCTTCTTCATCTCCTGCCATCGCGAGCAGTCCGTTTCGTAAGCGCTGAAGTACAGATCGCAGTCCTCCTCTCCCGAGGGTCTCTTCGGCCGGATGAGGTACTGTTGTGAGGAGAGTGCTTCGTAGATCATGCTAGGGTCGCCCTTGCCGAAGTCCGAGTCCAGCGAGAGGATGGACGTGGCGCAGAAGGTGGAGAGGCAGAAGAGGGGGTTCGTGGATTGGAGCAGCGCGTAGGGTCCCTTTGCGATGGGACATCGCTCTATTTGCGCATTTATCCGGGAGGCTACTTCCTTGCACTGGTCTCCGCCCTGGCAAGGGACCATATCCCTCTTGACGAAAAGGATCTTGTCGCGGCACTCCTTGATGGGATGGAGAGGCGCTTGAGGGGGCAATCCGACTGAATTCACGTTGAGGATGGCGCTCCGGAGCGCTCCGTAAGTCCCGTTCGTTGGCACGACGTGTGGGAGTTGAAGCAGATCTGAAGAGATGAAGGAGGTCAGAAACGTAAGGAGTTGGACACACTCACCAACGAAGAGGTTGAAAAGCTCGATGTTCTGGAAAGGCTGCAGCAGTTTCCCTCTCCGAATGTTCGGTCCTCGGCTGAAGAAGATTGCGTGCATCTTCTCGTTGAGGTAGTCGAAGCCATGGTCCGCGGTGATCCTTGATTCGTTTAGCAGGGATCTAAACTGATTTGGATCATATGGAAATACTTCAAGGTACTCACTGGAAGAAGATAGTGCCGGGCTGGCCCTCGAACATAGCGTCTCCAACGCGGGGCGATGCAGCGTAGTGGAAGCGGACAGGCATGGTGCTCCGGTTGTAGATCCGATAAGTGGAGCCGTGGTCGTGGCACTCGAAGGGTTCAACCACGGAGTCGAAGCTGCGCCCAGATTCGGCAAGGTGGATGCGGCCAATGACGCCGTTGGAGACAACAAGCCCGTCGGTGTTCAGCCGGTCACTGAAGTAGACTCGGTGCTTGAGGGTGTGCATGCCGTGGTCGGAGACGATGATCAGGTTGAGGCAGTCGAGCCAGCGCAGCGCGTAAAGCGTGGAGACGAAGTAGTTGAGCAGGC
Source organism: Steinernema khuongi (assembly GCA_016648015.1). Taxonomy (NCBI): domain Eukaryota; kingdom Metazoa; phylum Nematoda; class Chromadorea; order Rhabditida; family Steinernematidae; genus Steinernema; species Steinernema khuongi. Next base: position 71,453 of record JADLIF010001510.1, on the reverse strand, counting down.
CCTCCATGTGAACGAGTTCCATGTTCACATCCTCGTCCGAGCGCTGGTAGTGCCCCGCGGTGTCTGGCTGGTCGAAGTAGGCCATGATGAGGCTGGGACGCTCCGCCATGGGCAGTTTCAGCCAGTTGATGACCTGGAAAGGAGCTGATCAATTTTAAGGGTTCAATGGATTATTTAATTCTTAAGTAGGCGAAAAAGGGTATCTAGGCTTCTAACCCTATGTCAGCGTCTGGAACAAAGTCAGCCTACCGTGTCTATGCGCTCTGAGTAGGAGAAGGACTTGTTGTACTTGAGGTTGTAGGTGGGCATGCGTTGTGGATGGTCCCGTGGCACGCTGCAGCCGACCCAGAACAAGCAGGCCGCCTTCTTGCCGAATCTTTCTACGACGCTCCAGATCTGAAGAAGTCTTGAGGATGGCCTACATGCGCAGACCTACTGGCTCTCCCAGGTAGAACTTGGTGTTGTTCGACTTCTTGATGTTGACGAGCTTCGGCTCCACCGTCGGGTCGTAGATGGTGTTGTCGACGATGCCGTGCGCTTCGGGGTAAAGTCCCGTCGCCATCGTGTAGTGGTTCGGGAAGGTCTTGGAAGGGAACGACGAGTACATGAACTGAAGCACGACTTTTAGAAGAAGAATACTGTGGAATATACCTCGGCCGCAGTTCCGCATTCCTTCATTCGTTCCAACGTTGTCACGATCTTCCTTTTCAGGTACTCGGCCGCGAATCCGTCCATGCTCAGCACCACGAGTGGGGGCACAGTGACGCTGGAAAGACAGTTTTTTTTTATGCAGGCAAGCCTAAGCCTCACTCGGTCTTCCCGCAGCGGATGTCGCACTTCGGGTCGTGCCAGTCCTTCTTCCAGGTCGTCTCGTCCACCGGGACATGCGGCTTCGGGACGTGGGGTTCGATCGGAACTCCGTGAGCGGTGAAGTTCGGCGCAATCAAACCTAGACGAGGGGTGTTAGAAGGACAACCTAAGAAGGAGCTCACCTGCAGCCTTGGCCTGGGCCACTTGCTCCGGACTGAGGTGCTCGATCGCACTCGGGTGGATGGTGTTAGTCACCGCAGCCCCTTTGCCGTTCAGATGCTCCTTCAAAGTCTGAAAAATAGAAGAAGTTCACAGAACCTGTATCTGTTGTCACTCACGTTGAAGGCTTTGGCAAGTCCATTCTGGCCGCGGACCTGGGCGGCCTCCAGCCGGACGGCGAAGTGGTTGGCGTAGACGAGAAGAACGATGACGGTGACGAGCGAGGCGAGCGTCACGACTCCAAGCACTACGAGGGCTATGTAGAGCCGCGAGAACTTGGAGTTCATCCACCGACGTCCGTTAGCCAGCTTGGATTGTTCTGCAAGAGGCGATGGAGGGTTGCAATCAATCACATCACGGTCAATTGTTTTTAGCGGGTCAAACAAGAGTCAAAAGAAGCAGCAGAGTTTATGGAAATCATGAACGGGCAAATTGACACAAATAATGAACTTCAAACTCCCAAAAGGCATTTCGAAAATTCGACCTTTTGCAAACCGAGAAACAAGCAGAAAGAAGAAGAAGACACAACAATGGAACGGACGAATAATTAATTTAATTAATTAAATGGAAACCATCGAAAATTCAAATCTAAACTCTACGGGACAAGTCTCACCTTGTCCGGCGGATGAGTCGGCCTCCTCGATGGAGAACTGGTCCTGCGGCCCCAGCATCGGTTCCTGAAAGGGCGATGTCTCTCGAGCGGACTGGGCGAGCGAGTGCGGCCTGGCGACCGTTCGGTCCCTCAGCACCGAGACACAGACGCTGTCATAGAGACGCGTCTCCGAAACGAGTTTCCGCCCTCCCGCGCTACGAAAGCTTTCGTGGAACTCGGGTACTCCTGGGGCTTCTTTACAGCCCGCAACATGATTGACGAGCTTCTTTACAGCCCCGTTCGGTCAGAAAAATGTTGCTGAGAGGGTTCTGCATGATTAGAGTGAAATTAGACATTCAGATGGGTCAAATCTTTGAATCCTGAAGGCTTAGCTCGATTTTTGGTCCATTGTAACGCCACACGCTACAGCCCGTTGACCAGCATCCCCTCTTCCATGTTCAGCTGCATTTGTACACATCCGGACGCTCCTTCTACCCGTTATTCTCACAAGATTACCTGGATTATAAGCCCCCCCCCCCCTTCTGGTTTGAAAATCTGGGTCAAAGGTCGAAGAATCCAAAAAAATGTTCTTCGACCACCGAGCTCTGCATGGTTTAACGGAGCTCTATCAAGTTTTGATTGTTCCACGTGTTGAATAGGACTTTTTCACTCGAATTCGTTAATTCGAATTCGTGAATCAAGTCGTGAATTCGATGTTCTAATCTTACCTAATTAAGCATTCAAGGTCGAAATAACACTCAAAGATCGCATATTTGGCGGCATTCTAGCACCCTGGAGTTCGCGATCTCTGGTGATATAATCGGGGGTCAGGGGCGCACCTTTTCGTCGAGTCCGTCGTCATCGCTCCATGGGGATCTATCGAGGAGCGAAACCATCCCGAATTCGACGTCGATCGATACTCCTCAGTCGGGCATCGGCTGAGAGACGTAGTAGGAGGGTCCAGCTGATAGCGGAGGAGCACTTTCCGATTCGGAGGACGGAGCAGCGCCGAGCAAATTCGGTGCGTGTCAACAAACACGGAGCCGCTGGGTATCGATCGGTACGCCGGCGCGATTCGGGGATCTCCGCCCGGGGAGCTCCCATGGAAACAAAGGTGACACAGGCTATTTATTGACACGATTTTTCTTTTTATATCGCCTTATTGTTTTCCTAGCGTGTGAAGAGCGTTTGGGCATGTTGATCTTCTGCCTCTGGAAAGAGCAAACAGAGGTTCCCCTGCTAAAGTGGATTGGGGGCCGATGACTGGCTTAAAGGAAGTCTTCGTCTTCTCCGGGAGAGTGGACTATAAGCGCCAATAGATGCCGTTGACATCAGGTGCTTATGTCTTCCTACATGCCCTAACCATCCCATCTCTTCCCTTCAGAATTGAAGATTAGGACATCTTGAAACTACCTTCAGCTGTTCGGAACTAGGTCAAGATGTATCATCTAATGTTTCGGTGTTTAAACCTGGGCTTCAATATACATACAACGTCCGGGTTAAGCGTTTGCTGACAGTTTGTTTTCAACATTCTTCAACAGCACTGTACCATGAGCCTTAATTTATTTGTTTTTTTTTGCCTAAAGCGACCCTTTCGCATTCTTTTGCCTTTCGCACGTTGTTTGAGCGTTCTCTGGTTTGTTTTTTCTGTTATCTTTTTCTGCAGCGGATTCCTTCAAACACACCGACCTGATAACATTTTTCGATTATTCTTACACTGTGTGCACGCTGCTGGAAAAATGATTCCGGACTTCAAGTGGGTAGAATCTACAGAGAGGTGAGTGGGGGTCAGACGTTCCAGGCTGGAAAACGTGTAAAACATCCAGGACGGTCCCTTGTACACAGTCAGGAACCAAGTGCTAGATCGCCTTTCAGTTGGAACGGATCATCACGACTATGGTGGCCAAAGCAATGACCCGAGACCACTTCTGATGGTGACTTATGATCAGAGCTGTCATCGGGTCGACCCGAAAATTTCGAAAAATGCGGATTTACCCTACCAAGAACGCTTCGCTTTTCGCTTTTTTTTCTTAATTATAAGCTTGACGACTGAAGGAACAACTCTAAATGAAAAAATTGCAAATTCTGGAAAATAATCGCCGGAAAAACGTTCTGACCCGATTTTCGGGTCAAAATGACCCGAAAACTTGACCCGAACGTTTTTTCGGAAGATAGGCCAATTTTTTTCGAAATTTTTCTTTTCGGTTTGTTCATCGAGCCATGAAGATTGGAACTAAGAAAAAAACACGAGAAAAGAAGCGTTCCCGAAAGAGTAAAGCCACCTTTTCCAAAATTTTCGGGTTGACCCGATGACAGCTCTGCTTGTGAGTCTAGACTGTCCAAAAGAGACGTCTGCTCGCATAGAGGCTATCCATCTCCTTCGTCTCTCTCGACAGACGCTCTGACGAGTTTCGGCGCAGAACCAACCACGTGTAGTAGTAGTGAACAAGAAGCCTGAGACAAAGACCCTTTGTAGACGTGTGGACCCCTGTGGAGCTTTGTCTTTTTTCACTTCCTTGGCGGTCTTCTATCCGAGGGGCTTGATATTGACTGTCAAAGCCGGGGCTGGACAAACGACATATATCGAAAGGTTGTCAGAAGTGGTTTCGATATTCTACTTAACAGTTTCCATGTGCTGTTGGTTGATTTGCAGCCCGATTCTTTTAAATAGCGTCTTTTAATGGTTTTTAGAGCGATACTATTACCGTATGGCAGATCTTGTTGTGCTCTGGGGGGCTAACCAGTCCATCCGTTCCTCAAAATGGTGATCGAAACTGACAAGATCAAAGGTCATCTCTTTCCCTCCGCCCCTTTTCAGGAGATCTGCTCGTCGCCATGGGGCATTGAGCAGGGAAAGTCACTGAGGTATCTTGAAGTAGCAGAACTAGTCTCGCTGCTGTACCTTCGTTACCTAATTACCTTCGTTCTTCATGACATTCCGTGGCATGCTTACGTGTTCGCGCACCAATCAACCTAGAAGAAGCGGTCCTGTGGAGTTGTTCCATTGCCGAAACTCAAAATGCATAGGAAAGACCTCCGGGCAGAGCAGTAGCCTTCTTGTGCACAGCCTGAGGCATACAAGGAGGCTAGTGGTAAGGCCTGTAACCCAAACCATTGAACTCAAATCTTTTGGGGATTCGACTCAGAAGTCATCTGTAGCCTATCGATATGGCCCCGACAAGCTCAGAGCCTCTAGAAGCTCACAAACAGCTCCTCCGCCCCATCAAGGTTTGAGTGACACCTCTGTGTCCTCGCCGACACAAACACTTCGGCCACTTGTTGTGAAGTTCGGATTGGAACGCCGTTCTTAGGACCCGGCCGGCGCTCCTCAGCGCGGCTGCTTCCCAGAACTCTCCTTCGCTGACCTCCGCCCCCTAGCCGAGAATGTGTTTATCTCCGGCTCGCATCGAAATGACGTCAGAGGGTCTGGCGATCTACTTGATCACCCAACCTGTTTCTCGCTCGCTCTGGCGAGAAGCAAAGCACCTACGCCTCGGGCACATCCTGCTGTTGCGTTCTCCGGGCGCGAAGGAACATCGTTTTTCGCAGTCAGCGAGATCGACGCCTCTGGAATTGCACTATACGAGCGCCCAACGGTCAACAAACATCGTGGGACGACTTGGCGCCTTGGAACTCGGGAAGCCTCTCTACGGTAGTCGAGGTAGCGCAAAATTCTTGGACACCGAGGTCCATCTCTGGTAGCTCCGGTCTTAATTCCGATGATGGACCAGAGCCAAGATCTTAAGAAGAAGTACATAATGTTCGGGAGCAAAAGTATCTTAGAAGAGTTGTCGCCTGTTGGTCTTGACTCAAGGCTCTTAACAGCCCATTTAGGGTTACGGTAGGGTTTCTGCTTTCTGAGGTAACCATCCTCATTTAGGGTTCCTGCAAGAATCGACCAATACCAACTGTCCAATCTTTTGATATGCCTAGATTAGGACCCGAATCTCAAATAAACATCGATTTCAAACGTCTCCTTCTGCATCTTTATTGCGTATTATAAAACGTTTAAGGCCGAATCATCGAATCACTTCTCTGACACGTCATGTTGGAAAGGTCGCCTTTCCGAGCGTGCCTTAGAAGGATACAATTCTGTTTATACGTTTGGAAAGGTCGCGGAACACGAGTGTCAGTTGTGCTGTTGGAATCTACAGCAGCTCTTCTGTGACCGAAGGATGAAAAGGGAGCTAACTTCTTAACTTGTTCAAGTGTCAAGGATGGGGAGCGGATGTTTGGAGAGGAGGACAAACAGTCGTGATTAGCGAAGGAGAAGAAGATATCTTGCACTTGTGCGTTTGCCATCCAATGCAAAGCGTTTTGCTCTCTGGAACGGGCTCTTACTAGCGCATCGAGCGTGGTGGCGGATAGAAAACTTTGTTAAAGTCAGAACGTCCAAATGTAAACAGCATGGCGAAGAAGACAAAAATATCGGGCTGAGCCGGGGATTGATCCCGGGACCTCTCGCACCCTAAGCGAGAATCATACCACTAGACCACTCAGCCTCTGAGGGAGAGGCGATTGAAACGAGTGATTCGCCGAGAGAGCATCGCTTCTGTCGCTGCGGCATTTGCAAGAGAGTTGATCCTCAAAGACACTTCGCAAGAAAGCGTCCTAAACTCCAGCGCGTTCTGTTATTCGGCGCTGGAGAACGCCCCGAGATTGTGTTAGAGCGATATTCTAAAACACGACCCCACATAGTGAACTACCGTAGCACAGGGCATAGATCAGAGAGGTCGTAACAGGCACTCACGCCGGGCGCCGCAGCAAGAAGAGTCCTCGGCTGCAGGAAGACGTCCCTCGTGCCGAAGTTGTGAATGATCCGCCCTGACAATCCATCTTTATTTCGCCGACGCCGCTGTTCGAACGCTCAGAGTTCCACTGGACGTGAATAAACACTGAATGTTAATAATAGACAGAGGAAACTGAGCAAGATCGGTTCTACGGGAAGAACCGCGTGGCGGTGGAGCTTCATGCTCACACTTCCCTTCTTTTTCTTCTTCTGGGTCGCTCGATCTACTCGGTTCACCTGGCAAAGAAAAAGTGGAGAGGGAAAGAAGTACATTTGGACCATAAACCCGCTGGTATAACACATGAGCTACCGTAACCCACAAACATTTTCCACACCCCTTTCGACACAGGAGATTCCCCAAGTGGGAAGACGTCCATTGGCACAAATGAAGTGCTCTTTGTGAATGGTCGGCGCAGTTCTTTCAGTTCCGCCGACAGGAAGGGTCCATCTAGAGGTCGCAGGCTGTCTCAATAGACCTCTCTCCTTTGTCTGCGTCGCATGGAAGTGTCTCGTAGACGCGGTCTGTCCAGTTGAGAGACAGATCTGCACCGTCCGCAGAGTGACCCGACGCTCTCTGGAAGGCGGTCGGCTCTCCGGGTGGGACATCTGCAAGCCCGAGTGATTTATCTCCTCGTTCCCTCTTTTTGTCGACCCGAGGAGAGTTCCGATGAATTGTCCAATTTGGATCTTGCGAATTGAAGTGCCCGTGGCTTTCCCAGGGTATCCAGGACTTTGAAAGTCGATCGCTCCGACCTTCTTACTCAGAATAAAGCTTGTAAACCCTATTGGCTTTATGGGCCATTTGTTGCTCCTTTGTTTGCACTGGCCTCTTCTTGTCTACCTCAACAAGGTTTGCGGGAAAGGAAAGAGAAACTGGGCGATGAAGCACCTTCAAAGTAAAATGGTTTTATGAATGGGAGAACTGAAGAAGGAAGATGCAGATGTTCCACAGACTTAAAGGTTTTATTGACCTTGTAGAAGCTTTATTTCCTTTTCCATCAATTCTATCCAGATTTCTCAATCTTCCGAGATTTGTTTTTGACACCTCAGACCTCCAAGGAGCTTAGATCTCCAGATTTCAAAGGATTCCAGGCGACACCCGAAGCAGCGTGTAGATGTGCAAGCTGCACCCACAGGATCGGCGTACTCCGAAGGCCAGAATCCCGAAAAGATTCAGCACCCCAACACACGCAATCCGATTCGATTGATGTAGGCGCGACTAATCCAGAGTCCGCATTGTCTCCTATGCTAATGCGATTGCAGTCGAGGGAGAGGGTCCTTCAAGTGCCTCCGAGCGCAGTGGCTCGTCGCTCGGCGTTCGACGTCTTCTTGATCGTTTTACGACTCCGAACCGGAGCGGATTCGCCTCCTCCGGCCGAATGCTTCTCGGGCCGCTCCCCAGGGACTCTTCGCAAAATCGGGGCTTTTTTCGCGATCCCAAATCGCAGCTTCTTCCAGGGCCGCGAGGGTGTGGGGGAGTGTGCCGCAGCGCCGTACGTTGTAAAGAGGCCCGCGGAGGGCTCGAGAGCGCGTCGAACTCGAAAAAACGTACAAGAGGAAAGCAAACAGCCCGCGCCTGCTTCTGGAATTCACCGAGATTCGCCTCATGCCACTTCCGACCTCCAAGTAGCTTGGGGCCTCTGGATATGGAGGGATTCGGGGCGGGAGCCGCGCCCGAAAGGAGTGCGTCCCCCAAGCTGAACGCCTCTCGGCCGCGGTCGTTCCGAGAAGAAGGGGCTCGGTGCCCAGCGGAGGCATTCCACGGGCCTCATGGCGGCCACAAACACGAAACGACGATAAGGAGCGATTCTATCAGCGGAATTAGATGCGTCACCGCGGGAACGACCCCTCGAGGGTGCTTGGGAAGACGCACGAGAGGCGAAGCGCTCCTCCAGGCGACCTTTGGAATCTGGAGCGAGTTGTCCAGGAAGAGTCAGTCAAGGAGCGTTGGAACGCTGCCTCTGAACATCTGAGATCTTAGAGGTCCTTCTTCTTTGCTCAGAAGGTCGAGGAAGAAACAAAAGACAAGAAGCATCTCCGTGTCCACACCTTCTCCCCCGGTCCCTCAAGAGCCTCCGGGTGCATGACTCTCGCGCTCGGCCCTCTCGAATGTTTGGATTCGCACGGGGCGTTCGTTTACAAAACCTCCGGTGTTTACCGTTGTTTGCGCTGGGCGCAGCCGCGCGGCCCTACTGACCTGGCGGCGGTGCCAAAACAACTCGCTAGGTGCGAAGGTGCGCCGAGCAGCAGGAGGGTACTTTGGGAGATCGGAGGATCGGGATTCAAGCAGAGACTGAAGTAGATGACCATTGTGTTGGATTCCGTCCCTTCGGAATCGATATTTCGAAAAACGGACTTTATGCAACCGGATGCCAAGCGGACTTCTTCGCCCCAAGACATCAGATTCCGAGCATCTCGACCCCTTCCTTCGGGTCCACTCCACTGGGAGTCCAAACCGTCGAGTCCTTGGCGTCCAAGCAGGCCCTAGAAGGCGCGGCTGGCTCGGTTGGCGGAGGTCGTGTTACAATGCGCGCGAGATGTTTTGTGTTTCTGGCGCCGAGGGAGTGGGCGGTAGGCTCGGGGCGTCTCTAGCCCGAACGAGGCGGACAGGTGGTCGGAAAGGGAAGCGGGGCGAGGGAGCGGGGCGATCGCGGAGAGCGGCGAGGGGCGCCGCGTGGCGGCCCGAACGTACGGGGCGGCGATTGGGCCCTCGCCTCAGGGCATAAGACACGGCAGCGGATCAGTCAGCCCGGATCACTTCCAAGTGTTGTTCTGTTTGTTTGCGGCTGCAGCTCCCATCCCGTCAATCCACCATCAGCCATGGACGCCATCAAGAAGAAGATGCAGGCGATGAAGATCGAGAAGGTATGCGCGCCCGCGGGCGATCCAAAGACCCCCCAATTAGCCCCTAATGGAAGGCGTCGGTTCTTGGATTCCGGGCTGACGGCCTCCATCCCCTCCGGGCTCCGCTTGGGTCCGCTTGCGGTCCACTTTCGGAATTCTTTGTGTTTGCTCCCGGCTTCTCGCGCGCTGTTACAACCCGCGAGATCCGCAGATCGGATCTTGGCCGCCGCCGGCTGCTGCGCTGTTTAAAGTGCGGCGCCCGGGGGCGAAGCGCGGAGGCGAAGACGCTGTAAAGCGCGCCGGGAAGCCGACGGGACAAGGGCGCCGGGCCCAGCTGGAGCTCAAGGGGACTCTTGGGGAGGAGAACACAAGGGAAGGAGAAGAAGCCTCCGAGGCACTCCTTATGATCCTTCCACGGCGACACAGATAAGCCAGCCACTTGAAAAACATGGACCGTTTCTTGTCTTCCGTGGTGCCGCGGCCCGACTCTGAGGACTCCCGGACCAGTGTGCTCCTTGCAGGACAATGCCCTCGATCGCGCCGACGCCGCTGAGGAGAAGGTGCGCCAGATGCAGGAGAAGCTGGAGCGCGTCGAGGAGGAGCTCCGCGACACCCAGAAGAAGATGGTGCAAGTGGAGAACGACTGCGACAAGGCACAGGAGGACCTCGCCAACGCGAACACCTCGCTCGAGGAGAAGGAGAAGAAGCTCCAGGAGGTGGGCAGGAGCTTCCGGTGCCGTTTCAGCGAGAGAGAGTCCCGGGGTACGGTAGGGGGCGAGGGTGAGTCGGCGGCTGAGTCAGCCGGCGATGACCAGCGCGCACGTCGATAGCGCCCGACCCATTCCACGCGACGACGCTTTGTTCGCCCCAGCCGCTCGCATTCCCGTTCTGGAGGCAGCGGCGACGGAGGCTTATCAGCGTCATCTCCGGCGGCCTACAGTCAGCGCGCCCTCCGCTATTTGCTCATTTCGCTCCGGCCTCGCCGCCGCCGCTCTCGTACCGGTTTTCGACTGTCAGCCTCCTCCTCACCTCCCTCCTCCCGCTCTACTTCAACCCGTGCACCTCATTCGCAACAGCGCGCCGCGTCGTTGAGTCGTTCCCGCTCCTAGTTCCCCGCCAGCTTCTTCTTCAGCTCCAGCCATGTCCAAGGTCGATAAGGGAGGCGCGCAGCAGACGTCGTTGCTCGATGTGCTCAAGAAGAAGATGCGCCAGGCGCGCGAAGAAGCCGAGGCCGCCAAGGACGAGGCCGACGAGGTGAAGCGCCAGCTCGAGGAGGAGCGCAAGAAGCGCGAAGATGTGAGTCGCTGAGGCTTCTCGGGCTTCTGGGCGCCTCGGAAACGCCCGTCGACGGTCCTTTCGCATTTGCATCGATCGATGCGCGCGCCGAAGGTCCGTCGATCGAGGCTCGGCGGGAGGGAGTCGCGCAGATTCGCTGAACGGGACTATTCAGGCGGAGGCCGAGGTGGCCGCGCTCAACAGGCGCATCGTGCTCGTCGAGGAGGACCTCGAGCGCACCGAGGACCGGCTCAAGGTGGCGACGAACAAGCTCGAGGAGGCCTCGAAGGCCGCCGACGAGGCCGAACGGTAATGGATCCCCCCGGGAGGCCCCCCCCACCTCTGGATGACCCCGGCACAGACTCTCTCTCGCGAACGGCTCCGCTGCTTGGCCCGCGCGCCGCTAAGCCCGCTTTCAGGCCGAAGCCGAGGTCGCCGCCATGAACCGCCGCACGCAGCTGCTGGACGAGGAGCTGGAGCGCGCCGAGGAGCGCCTCAAGGTGGCCACCGAGAAGATGGAGGAGGCCTCGCAGAACTGCGACGAGTCCGAGCGGTAGGCGCTAAGGGCGGCCGCCCCTGACGCGCTTTCGCCTGGTCCAGAGTCCTGTGCCGTCCCCGTCCGTCCGCTTCTTGAGTGTTCATGATCAGTGTTGTGTGTGCAGCGCCCGGAAGTCGATGGAGACGCGCTCGCAGCAGGACGAGGAGCGCGCCAACATCCTCGAGGTCCAGGTCGACGAGGCCAAAGTCATCGCCGAGGACGCCGACCGCAAATACGAAGAGGTGCTGTCGTTGCTACCGTAATCCGGCGGTGCTCCTCTGTCCTCCTGAAATCCCGAGTGCTTCTGCTTGCTTCTCCTCTCCCTCGGGCGCTCGAGAGGCCGCGAGTGCAAACAGCACTGTTTGCCCGCGCGCGTCCCGCCACGCTCCCCCTGACTACCCACTTAACCGGCCCGATGGCGATTTCAGCGCGCGGAAGGCGCTCGAGAACCGCATGGACGTGGACGACGACCGCTGCGCCGACCTCGAGGCGAAGCTCCGTGAAGCTCAGGCCCTTCTGCATGAGACCGAGACCAAGAGTGACGAGGTTCGGTTTACTAACTTTCCGTAAAACTCACACGTTCGTCGTTGTCTCGTCTGTCGGTGGAGGGCGAAAGCACTTTTCAGGCGGCGGCGGTCCATCTCTGACCGCTAATCCCCGCTCCGCTGCAGAGTCCGCAAGGTGATGGAGAACCGCTCCTTCCAGGACGAGGAGCGCGCCAACCAGGTCGAGGGCCAGCTCAAGGAGGCCCAGATGCTCGCCGAGGAGGCCGACCGCAAATACGACGAGGTTCCTAGCATGTCCAGGGCTACCGTAACCGGGTGCACGAGGGGCTAACGTCGACTAACGTGTTCTTCCACTAATCCGCGCCTTCTTGAGCAGCCAGTGACCGAGTCGTTGCAGGTCGCCCGCAAGCTCGCCATGGTGGAGGCCGACTTGGAGCGCGCCGAGGAGCGTGCCGAGGCCGGAGAAAAGTAAGTCCCTTCCAGCCGCGTAGTAAAGCCGCGCACCCGGGTCCCCGCGGGCCTCCTCCGCTATCTCTATCTTTCCTGCAGCAAGATCGTCGAGCTCGAGGAGGAGCTCCGCGTGGTCGGCAACAACCTGAAGTCGCTGGAGCTCAGCGAGGAGAAGGCGCTGGAGCGCGAGGAGACCTTTGAGGAGCAGATCCGCCAGCTGGACACGCGACTGAAGGAGGTTTCTGAGCCCTCCGTCTCTTTCCCGCCGTCCTCCCTCCCCCTCCCTCTATCCTCTATCGGCTAACCTCCTCTCTCCTCACAGGGCCGCGCGCGAGATGGAGCGCGAGCTCCGCGCCGTCGGCGTCAACCTCAAGACGCTCGAGGTGAACGAGGAGCGCGCGCTCGAGCGCGAGAACTCCTTCTCCTCGCACGTCGCGCACCTCGAACAGCGCGTCAAGGAGGTACCGGCTACCGTAGTCGTCGTGGTGGTCGGGCCCCTGCATGCCTCCCCCTCTGCCCCCAAACTCGTGCCTCTATCGTACATCCATCGTGTGTAACTCTCGTTTGTGCAGCAAGATCGTCGAGTTGGAGGAGGAGCTCCGCGTCGTCGGCAACAACCTGAAGTCTCTGGAGGTCTCCGAGGAGAAGGCCCTCCAGCGCGAGGACTCCTACGAGGAGCAGATCCGCACCCTCGCCGCTCGTCTCAAGGAGGTGCTGTTTGTCGCACGACCGTCTAGTCCGTCCGTCTAGTCTGTCCGGTCTCGTCTCCCTCTCCGAGACTCGAGACGACCCCTCTGACCCGCTGCTTTAGGCTGAGACCCGCGCCGAGTTCGCCGAACGATCCGTCCAGAAGCTGCAGAAGGAGGTCGACAGACTCGAAGGTAAGCGCGTCCTCTAACCCGTCCCTGTCCGTCCTCGACCGTCGTGTCACGTGTCCGTGTCCTCTAGACGACCTGCTGCTCGAGAAGGAGAAGGTCCGCAACCTCACCGAGGAGATCGAGCAGACCGTGCAGGAGATCCAGGGCTCCTAAGCGGCTTCTAGGCGTCGTCTACAGTATCCAGTGTTTTGTCCTCTTTATGTTCTGCGTTCCACTCGTCCGTCTTCGTCCATCGGTTTGTGTTTGAGTGCCGCACGCCCGGAATGTGCATGACCGAGTCTAACCCTCCCCTACCGTAACCCTCCCTAACGGATTGAGAGCGCTAACCGCAACCGAGTGTTCTTTCAGACTCCAAGGAGGGCGCGGAACGCAAGTCCAAGCAGCTGCAGGACGAACTGGACCGCATGCTCTCGGAGCTGAACGCGGTCTGAGGCCCCCGGCCTTCTTCTCGTCTAGTCAGCCACGACCTTCTCGTCACTTGCATCCGTTTGGCTTCCTCTCCGATACTCTCCTCACTCACTTCGCTCGTCAAACGCCGAGTTCAGAGCTGCCTAGCCTCCGTTCTGTATCGATTCCGTCTCTGTAATCTAATAATATATTTACAATACATCGACTACGCCGCATGCCTCCTCGTCCGACTCTGTCGTCTCCGTCGCCCCTACTTGTCTAACCGAGCCTTTGCAGACGACCTCGTCCACGAGAAGGAACGCTACAAGGCCATCAGCGAAGAGCTCGACGCGACGTTCGCCGAGTTATCCGGCTACTGAGCGCTGCTTCTTCGCCCCTGTACTATCCTTATCTCTCGCGTTCTTCTCTCTAACTTGTCAGCGTTGCGGCGACTGCTACTTCCTTCCTCGGTCGACTTCTTCCAATGTTTTTAGTTCGCGCAACCATAAATCGTCAAATTTCTGAATAAAATTTGATCCCGTCGTTTGCGTCTTCACAGCACAGCACAGTGGTCACTAGAAGGCATCCGAGGGCTATGGTCCTACAGTAACCCGCCTACAGTAACTCGGGTGACAGTCCAGGCTGTCCTGATAAGGAAGGCATTCCCAGTCAGAGCTGTCCTAGGGACCCAGCAACACTCCAAACTTCGGAAGGAGTTCAGAGGTTGAGCCAGAGTAGAAGCAGTCTGGGTCGAGATTACGGTAACCTTAAGCACACAAATTCCGGTCTTCCGATTAGCAGAGCCACGGATCTTCTTGAGTGAGGCACAAGCGGCTCCCTTCTTCGGCCTATGATACATTGCTAAGAGGCACTTCAAGATTCTCTTCAGTCTTCAACGACTTGGATTCAAGCAGATCCTTGCCTAGCTTCTGAGAAGAACACAGCTGGAGAAGAGGGTAGCTCGACTTCTTGTTGTGTCAGGAAGCCGTCGGCGCTGAGAAGTCCTCTGTATCCACACAAACACCGCCACATCTACCTTCATGCTAGCTATCAATCACACGCCAAGAGTGCCCCTTCTTGACGGCTGCCCTGTCCAAAGAAGAAGGAACGTACGAATTTAATGCTGTAAATCAACAATAATAACAATGTCCTAACAAAACCTGTCGTCTACTCCTTGAGGACCATCTGCAGTATTCTGGAAAGCACGTGTTGGTTGACCTTCTTCACGGTCTTCGTGGCGCCCTCGCCCGCCTCCGTCTCCTCGACGAAGAGGGGGTGGGGTCCGTCCACGAAGCACACGTTGGTGCGGTCGTTCACGAAGCCGTCCACGTCGATGTTGATGGCGAGGGTGTTGAGCTGCGCCAGGGCGAAGAAGAACTCGTTCCCGTCGGTCAGCACGAGTTGGGAGACCAGTGGCCTGTCCAGGTCCGTGTACTGTGTGTAGCCTGAACCCAGGGGACTAGATGAAGAGAAGTAGCGAGAACGAACCTAGGCAGTGGGCTTGGGCGTTCAGCCAGGAGAAGAGGGAGGAGACGGCGCAGGCGGTCATCGCATCCCGTCGGACACTCTCGGCTTCTTCGCCTTCGACCTTCCAGTAGTCGGAAAGAGCGTTGAGCGCGCTCATGTCCTTGATGGCCAGGCGTCCGTACTTGTGGGTCTCGTTGGAGTCCGAGTCGTATCCAGGGCACTGCCACAGGACGTCCTGGTCCGGCCACATGTTGAAGACCTTGGGGGAGAAGATGATGTCCTCCTCGACCTTCACGTCTTCTTCGAACACGGGACGGGTCGCTTCTTCCGAGGTCAGGTCAAAGATCTGGAATGGGTGGAATGGTGCTACTTCTCGGTGACGAAGGCCCCACTAGACAGGGGCCAATCATGTTCTATGTACCTACCTGCCTCAGAGGCTTCGTCGACCGGAGCTGGGCGGCCAATTCATCGCGTAGGACAAAGCTGAGTTCTCCAAGCTTTCGTCTGAAGCACTTCTGATCAGAGCCCGTCGAAACCAGGACACTAACCTGTCGTCGCCGATGAAGCGGTTGGCGTAGCGCAGCTTTCGCTCTACCGTGTCCGAGCCGATCTCCTTCTTATCGTACATCGAGAGGAATCCCGAGCGAATCCAGAACGACTCACAGCGAGTGGAGTGCGATAGGCGATACTCTTGAAGGAGCTCCACATTGTGCGCCAGGCTGATCATGGCGTCGTCGATCACGTTCCTCAGGAAGCGATTCGCGCGCTCGGCTTCGGACAGATCCACGGAGTTGGAGGCTTCGCTAGCTTCCAGTGACTCAAGGAGGCGAGCCTTCAAGGAAGTGGTGAAGTATTGGTGGACAGCTAAGGATTACCTCGAACTTCTTTGTCGGCGGGACGATGCCCTTGTAGAAGCGGTCGAAGTTCTCGGTCTCCACGCGACATTTGGTGATGTACTTGTAGAAGTCCAGGGAGTCGAAGTATTTCGGGATGGAGGGCACGTTCCAGGCCTTGCGAGGAGCCATCAGCTGAGGATGCCATTGCCTGGAACAGGAGTTAGAAGCTGACGACCCAGGGACCAAGTAGCTCACCGTCTCCACGTCTTCTCTACGGAGTTCCACTCTCTTTCGTAGGGATTCACGAATTCTATCTTCTCAGACGCGGTGGGCAGGGACCTCACCTTCTCGGCCATGTCGTAGTAGTCGTACAGACGAGGTCCGTGGCCTGTCGCGTCTCCTTGGTTCTAAACACGTCCTTGAGACCTAGGAAAGACGGGCGGGAACCTACAGGGACCTCCTGCTGGAGCATATTCAGGGGTTTGTGGCCCGGCAGCGTCCTTCTGTAGGTGGGAGGCTTCACGGGTTTGCCATCCTTGACGACGGCCGCGGAACTGGTCGCTGAAGAGGCGAAACGGACGCTGCTGACTACCCGCCTGGACAACATGGCTCTGAAAGTCGAGGAGTAGAAGCACGATCATAGGGCACGGTATCCGATATCTTCGTCGATCTGAACGCAGTGCACAAGAAGGAGACGTAGAAGTGTGAATATTTAACCCGTTGATTTCATCATTGGTAAATACAAAGAAGAACAGCTTCGAGATCATAAGTGAATGATATCGACAGGAAAATGGGTACACGGGGATTATGACAGATGGTGGGTGTCCCTAAGTAGAGAAAGATCTGGCAGGCTAATGACCTAAGGCGGTGTCCCTAAAGCCGCGTTCCAGAGGTCGAGGCACGTCCGTGGGGGTTTCACTTTGTACAATCAGAGTCAACGGGCTCTCGAAGTTGTTCGCGTCGATCCTGGCGGCGGCCAGGGTGACTTCGTTGTCAAGAAGCCGCTCGCCGTTGTAGATCAGCTGGTCCATTGGCGGCTGCTTCAGCTTCCTGAACAGTTGGAGCTTCAGGTTCATTACCGTATCCGTTGAGCGCATCTGGAATTGGGTTACGGTTGGTTTGTTCCGGTGCTTGGGAGCAAACCTTTATCTTGATCAGGTTCTTGGCCAGTGACCGTCGTGTCGTGGCTATCTTCGAATTCACGACGGAGGAAGAGTCGTCGGGCTCGTCGCCTTTCTAGAAGGATTCGGGGGTACAGAGGGCAAGGAAGGAAGTGGATCGGAGGCCTTCGGCTCAAGGTGGACTTCCAAACACTCCGCTCAACCTACCAACTTTATGTAGATGTCCGCCGTGGCGTACTCGAAGCGCTTGATGTCCTCCTTTCGGCGCTTCTCGCCGGCACAGTCAAGGCAGAAATTTTCTAGCACGCCTGAAGTGCACATTAGCCATTAAGTTGACAGAGTCGTACCTTCGACGTTTATCAGGATCTCCGTGAAGTCCGCGACCTTGTCCGGGATGTGCGTGGTCAGCACGTTGACCAGGGCGTACCACTCTTCGGAGGTCAGAGGGATGGGTTTGGCCGTGCCGTCGAAGACGACCTCATCCACGTCCAGGTACGGTAGGCCGTGTTTGTCGCATAGAATGCACTGCTGACAGATGCTCGGGACTGGGACCTTTCCTTTGCTTCTTAACGCATTCCTCATGTTGACCAAGAAGGTCGAGCATACAGCATGGGTATACTGGATCCCAAGGCAGTTAGGGTCCCATTTCCGCTTGTCGGCTGTCCTGATCAGGGGACCCAGCTCCTTGAAGATCTCCACGATCTTCTCGTTCTGCTCCTTCTGGTGGGCTTCTCCCTTCTAAACTGGAATTAACTGAAGTAGCTGGAGCTTCGACCTACGAAGAACTCGTCGACGCATTCGCCGCACTCTTCCTCGGTGCAGGGGACGGTGTTGTAGAGGTCGAAGTAGCCTTGGGTGATCTCCTCCCACTCTTCCTTCTTCAGCCAGAGTCTCGTGACTTTATATGTTAGTTTTTCTAAAGACGTCGCGTTACAGTATGCCAGGGGAAACTCGGTACCATGTGGGCACAAGAGACCGCTGTTGAAGTGGACCGCCTGGTCGAGGTCCTCACTCTCGGCTACCATGTCCCCGAGGGTTGCATTGGTCTTGGACATCGACGAGATGGAGGAGGACGGGCGCTCTGTGAGCTCCCTTTCCACGTGGTTGACAAACGGGTCCGAGGCAGCGGTCTCCGAAGAAGGAGTGCAGTTCCCGTTGGCACAGGAACCCATCTCCATGTCCGAGGCGCTGGGCTCCTGCTTTGGAACAGTCAACTCCGAGGCGTGAGTCGAAAATCCGTTCGAGGGCAGGTCTGAAGAAGGCACGATGGCCCGCTTCGTGCTGTGATTGGAGTTGTTCTCAGGCGGGCGGTGGACCTTGATCTGCTTCGGTGAGGGTTCTTCCTCGCTCTCGCTGCTCTCCCCGTCGGTGATGTCGAACTCGTCCTCGGCAGGAGCAGGGGGTACGGTATTTCTTATGACTTCTTCGACGATGTGGTCCAGGCGTTTGCTCCGGTTCTTCTCGAGCTTCTGAGCCCTGGAACTGCTGATTTTGTGGCTTCCTGCAGGTTCCACGTCAAAAATATCCATCAGCTGAAGTCTTTCTTTGTCAAATGTACTCTCCGAAGGACACTGAACATTCTTGTCAGCTTAGGATGTCAGCACAGCTTACCGTGTACGTTGGCGCGCTCGTGGTGAAGCTCAGCTGGAGGGCCTCGTTGCCTCGGCTGTTCTTTATGAACTCCATCTGGTGCAGAGCCAGCTTCTTGAAGGAGGCAAGTTGTTTCCTCGACACCCAAACTGCATCAGCAGGAGGTATGTACTCCGGCGGACAGGGGATCCTCTTGTAGTCGTGTACTCTGAACCTGACACGTAACACTTACGACGCGTCAAAGAACTAACCTGCATTTGTCCTTCAGAATGTTCTGAACAAGCACACAAGTCTTCTCGAGGCGGTCCTTGAACGATCCCTCATGCTTGAAGAGCTTTACACACTCCGTGCAAATGTCATATCTGAAGAAGGTCCTGAAGTAATCAGCGATGAGCTACCGTACCCATCGCAGAAGTCCTGTTGCCAGGGGGTTTCCACGTCGCTGTAGTATTCGATGCAGTCTTCTTTGAACTCGGCTTGCGCGATGTGTTTCCTCTGCTGCTTCAGGCCAATGTTGTAGCGGCGAAGCATGATCTCAGCCGGATGGCGGTTCACGAGCTTCGCTTGTCCATAAATCACGGAGTACAGAGACAGCTTTCCGTGAGAGCACAGCTCTAAATGTGTGTCCGGCAAGGGTTCAAGTGGGTAGAGATCTGAACGTGACGTGTTCTCGTCAATAACCTACAACACGTCCTTGACAAACGGCTACTAGAACGAGTGGACCGACCTGGTTCCCCACATCCCTCATGACTTCCACCGACTTCCGTTCGACTGACTGGATTTCCCATAGAAGGGTAGTGGGCAGGAAGACCACGTCTTTCGGGTTCTTGCGAGCCTTCTCCCCGTCCCACACTTCCAGCTGCTGCCACAGTTCGGATATCCAGTTGTACCGGACCCTCACGGTTTCGTTCCAAACCGACGCGGACTGAGTTCCTTCGTTTTGATCGCGCGAAAACTCAAGGCTCAGCTTGCTCCGGATGGACTCCACTACGTCTTCAGGAGGAAGATGGATCTCGGGCTTCGAGTAGCCCGCGCCCTTCTCGATCCTTCGGTAAATCAGTGCGTAGCATCCACGCATCTCGGGGGTCGCTCGGGATATGGTGTCCTTCTCGACCAGGCAACCAGGGCATTTCGTCTCCTTCACCACCTGCAATGTCCTCTTTGATTTCGCGGAAGACTACTCTACTTTTACAGGCTACGCTCTTCTGGGAGATTCTCTTAATCCACTAGCTGCTTGGAGGAAAGCAGGAAAAAGAGAAAAATTGAGACAGACAACTCATGCAGACTAGACTCTAGGGTCTAGACTCTAGACTGTAGGCGTCTCACACTTCCAACAGACCTTGTCATTGTAGGTGAACCAATGTCCAGTGATGGGATCCTTGATGACGTCGTAGTAGTGTCCAGAATCCGTATTCGGGCCCTCGTGGATCATAACGGCGCACAGGTCGTACTGCCACCCATTGAGGTTAGCAGCGAACTTCCTTGTCTCCAACGTCTTAGGGAACTGGAGAGGCGACGTGACCTTCTTGTTCCGTCCTTGGCTGTCGAACGAGTACCTATTCAAGGAGACCATCAGTACGGGTGGAAGCTCCACCACTTCGCAGCCTTTGGTGGTGGTTCCCACGTTGCCACACATGTCGCATCGATAGTCGGTGAGTCTGAAGACAAGAAGCGTGACCGAGAAGACGCCTGGAGCACTCACACTTCCGGGGTGAAGTACTTCTCGATGGCTTGGGTCAGAGACTTGAAGCCTATGATGGCCAGTTGGACGCTGCGGAGAGTGGTGATTCCGTTGGACTTGCTCTTTCCACATTCGCAGCTGATGGTCTCTCGGACTCTGCCTTCGTAGCAGTTCCGAATGACCCTTCTGATGTGCTCTCCGTTGGGGTGTGTGGCGAGGTTCCTGTCCAGCGCGTCGAAGAAGAGCATGGTGAACTCGATGGCGTCGTGCTGCTCGTCGTCCAGTTGGAGCAGCTCGACCAGCTTCTGGGCACTGGCGTCCTCGTAGGGTGTTATCTGCATGGTCACAAACAGCTCCTGCAGGCAGTCCATCACAGCCTGGATGTCCATCCTGGTGAGATCCGACTTCACGTAGTTTTCGTCCGGCCTCCAGTCGAAGATGCATTGGCGGATGGCTAGATCGTTGAAGCAGATCTGAAAGTCGAGGGAGGTGGTAGCGAAGGAGGAGGAGGGACCAACCTGGAGGAAACTATTCACGTAGCAGGAGTTCCCGACGTTGACCAAGCCACAAGGCTGATTGGCCGCGTCTCGGGGGACATAGTCGACCTCCCGGTTGGCTTCGCTGTTCTGAGACTTGAGCAGCTTTTCCCACTTCTCCAAGCCCAGCCTATGCAGGCATAATGGGTTGTTTCGGCAGTTCTTAACTCTGCAAGAACGCTTGTGAAAAGGGCGATAAACGATCTGCTTCAAAGAATGAACGCTATTTCGTTAGCTTAGGGAGGAAACCGAGCTGCCCAGGAAAGAATCGATCCATAAAAACAATCGGATTCCAATATTGATGTAGACGACTGAAACGACCTACTTGGGCTGTGGAGCTCCGTGCTCCTCGCATCTCTTGTTGTCCAGGTGGTAGGCGGTCCAGCTCGCTGCGAAGTCCACCACGTCCGGGATCCGTAAGGCTTGTAAGTGAGGCGACTCCCGTGGCTCAACCCTCCTTTTCGTGTTCGTGTGACGACGTTTCTGAGTTGAGATCGTTGCTCCGCGCGCCATTGCGGCGTAAAAGCAATGAGCACAAAAGATTTACCAGCTCCAGGCTCCTGGCCCCTTCTGAGTTGGAATAAAACCGTCCTGCAAAAAGCACATGTGGAAGGCGAATCGCGGAGGTGGGGATTATGCAAGACGCGCCGCGAGAGTCTCCTCTGAAGAAGGACGCGCGGTCCGGCGCGCAGACGGGGAGATACACATGGACGAAGGAGTGGCTCCGGCTCAGAAGGGCCCTGGGGAGATCCGCGGCTGATCTACCGAAGGACGCCCGGGTGAGCAGCGCGACTGTCATCCACCGCGCAAGGGAGAGTCTGCGCAGGGCGCTCGTGCCAGGACCGTTGTGAGAGGGTGGAAGTTACCGGAGGAAGGAACAAAGGATAAATGGCAAATCATCGGGATAGAAGTATAGTCCTAGTGAAGCATGACGCCCTCCCTCGGATTCTAGAGCCCAGAAGCACAAAGACGTAAACTCTTTATCGGCCTTAAACAAACAAAACAAAACAACAAACTGGAACAACAAAACATAACAGAACATAACAGAACTATCAACTCGGGAGCTTAAGTAATTCTTCGAGGACGTCAAGACGAGTGGAGGCTCCAAAGGCTTCGGCGAACGGATTCCTGGAAGAGGCATCGAAGACTCCTCCGGACTCTGATCCTTCTTCAACTCCTTGGATCAGTGAAATCGTGGTGCGAACGTCGGGGTTCTTCTGGAGAACGAAGGACCAGGTGATCTCGGGGTTCATGGGGAAGGGAGTCTTGATCCCCTGCTCCGGACGGTCCTTCTCGATGGACCACAAAGTGTTGGCTGCCTGAAACCGACAAGTAGAAGCTCTGCCAGCCACCGGAATCTTACCTTTTCACGGATCTCAGCGTCTTCGGCTTGTAGCAAGGCTCTTAGGATGTGGAGGAGTTTCTTTTCAGTCTCGGGAGGAGGAGTGCCTAGAGTGACGCCGGTAAGAGGGAATGAAAGAAGAAGGGACTTACATCTGACCACTACGCTGCTGATCACCGCTATGAGCTTGTGAAGAAGGTCGGCGTCGTCTGATAATGCAGTGTCATATACCCATTTGATGAGAGAATCCATCAGGGACTGCGGTAAGTACGCCGCACAGGTAGGACTTGACTCCGCAACCATTGTACTCGCCGCCAACCCCATGAAGGATGATTGGGCAGAAGGAGAAAGCGGTGGCCTGACGGTGGACGAGAGACTCTTCTTCAAGCCGTCTCTGTCGCCGACTCTTCCTTCCCAAAGATCAAGAATTCTCCAGACCCACACAGAAGTGGAGGTGCGGCTATCGCTGGTGGCACAAGCCAAAATCTCCCTTGGTGGCTTTTCTCCCGATTTCACCAGGCTACGGTAAGCTTCCACCTTCCACTCTTCGCGAAGGGCGTCTTGTACCCAGAGATCCTGAAGTGTTGGTTATTCACTGAGTATATGTCCGGGCTTACCGGAAGAGAGGCCAGGAGGGTTCCCAAGGGTCGCACAGTCAGCGGCATGGACTTCTCACGACCTTTCATGTGCTCCATCAGGAACTTGCATAGTTCCTCCTTCGTAGCGGCTGGTAGCACCTCACTCAGCACTGTAGCCAGAAGGTTCGTGTTGTAATCTGGCCAGGTCAGGCCAATCTCGCCGACTTGCCTGCGGAAAGTCTCCCAAACAACTGGCAAGGACTTGGTTAGCCTCGGCATGATTGTCTTACAGTCCCGGTGCTTCTGTAGAACGGCGTTCCACTGAAAAGAGAAAGGAGCACTCCTCCCTCCTGCTACAAAGCACCCTTACCAGCAGTAGAATGGCGTTCATCTGGTTTGAAGGTATGGTTTCCCATCGAGTACGTTCTTGTAGAAGTAGTCGATCGATCGTTACCAGGATGTTGAGAAGGTCTTCACGATCGGCGATGGAAAGCAGTGCGGCCACGGCCAGTTCCCGGGTCTTCTCCCCTACACTTGTCATCAGAACCTTCCACACGGATGGGATGAACGTGGAGAGTTTCACGGCGGCTTGAGTGCCCATGGTTTGAGGTGGGGACGGGAAGAGGTGACAGAGCAGGATCAACTGGGGAAACACGTGGAATTCGCTCTGGGCACCGAACTTCTTCGAAAGCTGCTGGTGGAGGAAGTCGAAGAGCGTCGAGTACCTATACTTGATCATCGTCAAGGAGACCGGAAAGCCTCTTACCTGGAAAAGAACTCGAAGGCAGAAAGTTTGCACTTCTGTTGCACTTCGAGAGAGCGCTGAGGATGGCGCGACACTCCGAAGACACGGACAAGTAGGGCCGCGAAGAGCTGCGCGAAGGCGTTCCGAAGGGGCCACTCCTTAGAGCCGGCTCCTTCGATGCAGATCCTGAAGGCCCACTCCACCCCAGCGAGCACCGGTTCCCTGATGCGGTTGTCTTGGAAGATCGACCGTAGTACATTCAGGGAGTGGATCCTAAAGAGAGAAGGACGACCGTAGGAAGGCAGACCGTAGGAACGTACTTGGGCTCAAGGTCGAACGCATCCAAATCGAGCAGAGTGCGCAAGGTCATCTTGAGACTCTCGGATTTCCTCTCGCTGGGTTCGGTTCCAAGTATTGCGCAAACCAAGAAGGGGAGTCCAGCACTCCGACGGGTGAGGCACAAGTTCTTCATCTCTTAAGGACGTGTGATGGAAGGGTGGATCTTACAGAAGCATACCTTCTCCGCCTTTCAGAGTCTCTATGATCTGCTTCAGCCACTTCTCTGGGAGCGGCTCCTCGGCTTCCAAGACCCAAAGACGAGTGCACAGGGCCTCGAAGCCTTCCACGGCAGTTTCAAAAGCGCCACAGTGTTTGCACTCCGTCAGCTGGAGCATGAAGTATTGTCCTATCCTGTCGATGAGGTCGTCCGTGAGCATTGTGGGATACGGTAGCTGGAACAGAGTAGGTCCCTTCCGGGAAGAAGCGTCCCTTCCTCACCTTTTCAACGAGTCCATGGATGATGTTGGAGACGCACTTGTGAGTTCTCCACGCGCTTACCAGGAGAGCCTGGCACTTGAAGGCCTTGTTCTTCGCTTCTCCCAATAGTTTCTTCCAGTCCTTGTCCACTTCAACAGCGTCGTCAGGAGCATCTTCTGATGGTGCGTTTCCACCTGTTCATAAGTAGAGAAATGAGGAGAGTGTGCCACTTACCGATGTCTTCGATGACTTCGTCAGGCGCGTATCCTTCTGGGGACATGCTGTGAACCACCGGCGTAACTACTTCTGCTACCTTCATGCATAGAGGAAGGAGCTGACCCACCAACCGCTCGCCCCAAGGAAAATCGGGAGCCTGGTGGTTTCCCCATCGGATCTCCTTCACCATGTGGAAGAGGACGTTCATGATGAGGTGGAGAGCTCCGTGATCCTCGGTTATCGTCCACAGGGAAGAGGACACAGCCCCCAACCTGTTCTTGGCTTCCTCGAACAGTCGATCGAAGATGCCAGTAGTGAACGAGGGGTTGAAGTGGCAGTAGAATCGGATTCTGTAGGGCCCGGCCAGGTCGTTACTCAGTTTGGAGGAGAAGAGGCCGACGATGGTCTCCTCCAAGAAGTTCTGGAGCCATTCCTAAAGAGAAGGAGGTATGAGATGACTTTAGCTCTGAACACGCACCTCTCCGATCGTTTCCTCCAATTTCTTGAGGATTCCAAGGGCCGCTTCTTGACAGATTTGGTAGGGGTCCTCCAAGCAGTGCACGAGCTGAGCAACACGTTCCTTGCTCATCAATTCGTCCAGCTTCGCCAGCTGGGAGAGAGTGGCTGAAGGTCGACAGTAGGCTTGAAGAAGGACCAAGAACTTACCCTTCTCCTCGTTCGACGTGAAATCTTGGAGGTGCGAGATAAGACACAGCGACATGTAGCGGCGGTTGAAATTGGCATCTGGCCGCAAACTTTCGAAGCAGTTCTCAAGGACACCATGGATGAAGTTCACGTAAGGAGTCAAGGGTTCTCTGTCGGGGCTCCTGGCCATGACGTGCGCACTATCGCGCATTCTCAGAAGGATCTTCTTGAAGCAGGAGAGCATCTTCTGGCGAGCCGCGGGCGATTGTTCCGTCATGTTGAAGTAGAAGAATGTCTTGTAGAAGCAGAAGTCGGCTTCGGGGATGGGGAGCGAGGGTTTCGGATGGCCACAGATCAGGTCGAGGGCGCATAACCGGATCTAAAGGAGAAGATTTAATCGTAAGTGCATTCGGAGGACTGTCGAACCTTTGGGTCAACATGGCAGATGGCTCTGCGCACTATGTCCACGGCTATGAAGTCTCTCCAGGAACGCTCGTTTCCGAGTGATTTCTGGTTGAAGAGGCAGAAGCGGGCAAGGGTCAGCACTCCTTCTAGAGCTAGGCCCGTTAATTCTTTGCTGTCTTCTGCAAAGAAGAAATAGAATATGTAAAAGGAAGACACGACATACCCATGAGCGAGCTGGCCCCGGCCAAGAACCAGGAGCTGAGAATGCGGTCCTTGAACATCGCAGGAAGTAGGCGCTCGTTCACCGCACTCCTCAGCAGGGAGTCCTCCGAGATAATGCAGCGATGAATCTGTTGCAAGTGGAAGTCGTGCCTGCCGTTTCTCTTCGGAAGCTCGGTCAGATCGAAGACAATCAGTTCGCTTATCTAAGTGGGTGTATTCCTCGTGGAATGGTACTTGGACCTACCACTGACGAGAAGGTAGCGTTGCCGAGAAGATTGTAGTAGCGAGTGAGGTAGTCCTGCGAAAGAAGACCGGCCAGTTTGAGAGGGTGCTGCCTTAGAGTGGCGATCTGAGCGGTGATGAAGTAGATCTAATACATGGCAAGAAGTGCATACCAAGCAACGGAAGGCCGATCTGTTCTGGACCGCGTGTTCTAGTAGGGTTTCTGCAAGGCTATGCATCCAGGAGCACACCTTCTGGTCCGTCGCACACCCGCCATTGCAGCACCTCCAGTGGATGTCGATAAGGACCTTGAAGATGTCCACGCACTCGTGGCACACCACATCCTGGACGTCGTTCCAGTAGCAGAAGACGTAGTGCAAGATATCTTCTTGCATCTGAAGACTCAGCGTGCTTAGCACCTCCGGTGTGCTCCTTAAGAGAGGTGGATGAGCACAGGGCCGCGAAACCAAACCTACCGGATGATCTTCAGGAGGCGCAGGAGGGAGTGAGTCAACTCGTAAACTCGCTTGGTGGAGATCGGGCTTGCGGAGCTAAATATCGACATCACTGGCTAGAAGTACATTTAAACGAACGATTGCGAGTCCGTGAGGAGCTTGGCGAGGCAGCAGTCGAGCAGGAAGACGGCATGATCTTCGCAGCAGGATCCCTGGAGGAGAGAAGGGTCCACGAAGAGGAACTCGTAGGTCGCCTGTGTGGATGTCCGAAGGCGTTCACAGATGTTCGCGAGACTCTCCGCTGGCATCTCGGAGAGGATCTGAAAGAGGGTCATCACACCAGTAGGAATTGCAAGATTCACGGTTCACGGACGGGAAAGGCCCGATGGGTGAAGAAGAGACATTCTTGCTCTTGGCCTTGGAGAAGAACCGAAACAGAAGGAAAACCAAATAAGGTCCGATCTCCCAGATCTCACAGCACTGTAACCAATCACTGCCAAGACAAACACAGCTGCAGCAGCCTAGGAAAGTGCGAGCGGGAGCGAAGATCCACGAAATTCGCGAGAAAACTTCAAAAGAAGTAGAAGAAGCCTTCAACCTTCTCCTCGACACCGAAAAGTGCAAAGTGAAGTCTCAGAAAGATTTCCCTGTTTCGTGGACGTCGGCGACAGTACCTTATCACTTCGGTCAGTTCGTTATCCTTCTTCTCGACAGGTTGATCTTGATCTCCCCGGAGCCAGGACTCAGATTCAGATTCCCTCAGCTTTCAGATGGGCTCTCTGAAGCAGTTGGCGCGTCTGGAGCACTCCAGTGACGTCGGTGCGCAGCGGACGTGGAGTGTCCGGTGGAACCACAACGGAGTGCTTCTGGGGAGCTGTGGGGAGAACAAGTCGCTCCGGATATGGCGAAGAAGCTCTGAGAAGTTCGAGCTGCTCACAACCCTCAAGGATCACGAGCGCGCCGTTCGCTACCTTGACTTCTCCCCCTGCGGGAACTACGTCGCCTCGGTGGGCTTCGACGCCGTTATCATCGTCTACCAGTTCGAGAAGTAGGAAGACTCGCCGCTTTCCTGGGTAATTTCTGTTTAGTGGCGACTTCGAAGAAGTTACACGCATGGAGGGGCACGAGAACGAGGTTAAGTGCTGCACGTTCTCGCCGTCCGGTCGCTTCTTGGCCTCCTGCTCCCGGGACAAGTCCGTTTGGTTCTGGCAGAGTGAGTGTCCCCTTCCCCTTCCTCCTTGATGTTCTGTTGCTTCAGTGGACGAGGACGACGACTTCCAAGTGTGCTCCATTCTCCAGCCACACACCGGCGATGTGAAATTCGTAACCTGGCACCCATCGGAGGAGGTTAGTGAGCTCCTTCTTTCAAAGCGTGATCCTCGCCGACTCAGGTGCTCGTCTCCTGCAGCTACGACGCTTCGATCAAGTTCTACCGCTTCGACGGGGAAGACTGGGTCACCCAGCAGAGAATAGAGGACGCCCACGAGTCCACCGTGTGGTCGGCCGCCTTCGACGCCGAAGGAAACTACTTGGCCACAGTTGGTGCGGATCACCGAGTAAACGTACGTGAAGGTCTTTTGGCGGCGGTGCCATGGAGCTGTTCCAGATCTGGAAGCGCATATTCGATGACTCCACGACGTCAGTGGCCTCCAGCTCCTGGAAGAAGATAGTCGAGTACGACGTGCCGAACTGCATCTGGCCGCTGTACTCGGTTTCTTGGAATCACTTCAACGACATGATCGCCGTGGGCGGAGGCGATTCCCGCGTCAGGTACTGTGAGGCACTTCGTCCCAGGTGAGTGCCGAATCTTGCAGGCTGATCCAGTTCGACCGCCAATCGGAAACCGTCACGGAGGTGTTCTCCTTGAAGATGGATGACGAAGTGAACAGCGTCGCGTGGAACCCCAAGGAGCCCGCCCTGTTGGCCGCCGGTACTGATGACGGGTTTGTTACTGTGTTCGAATTGTGTTAAGACTTCTAGCATAAAATTCTTTATATATATCACATATGTATAAGAAGGCCTATCTAGATGATCCGTCAGGCTGGAGCGTGGCTGACCACACGAAGGGAGGGGGCCCGGGCCGGCCTTGCTGCGACTCCTCCGTCTTGTCGTGCAGCGTGGTCCTCATCTCATTGAGCTTGAACTCAAGCTGGCTGAGGAGGTTGGCCTTGTCGGCGTGGGCGGCTTCGAGCTTCTTCAGCTTTTTCTTCTTCGCCTCCTCCTAGAATGCATAGAAGCCATGCAGATAGTTTTTGGAGTCGACCTACCTTTGTCTTGAGCTGCAGAAGCGTCTTTCTGAAGCGTACTCGGTACTGGAAGGAGTGTATTACAATTGGAATCAACACGACATCCTACCTTGATCATCATGTCCAGAGGCCCCTTCAAGCCGCTGATCTGCGCTCCGACGAACTTCTGAAGGCGAAATGAAAATCTCGGCAAATCGGACACATCCCCCTACCTCATAGACCCTTGCGATCTTTATCATCCTCTTGTACACGATGGTGAAGGCCTGGATACGTTTGAGCTGCGCCACGAGCTTCTTTCTCTCCTTCTTGTTTTCCTTCACCATATCCGGAGCGGCACTGGGACTGAACGGCACTTGAGCTGAGGAAAACCGACAGTAAATGGGCGCGAGCGCGACGATGTGAAAGCGCGAAGATTTAATTATTTCCTACTGGGACATATGGCAAATGTCCACCGTTCGGCCTCGAGTGCCTCTGTTTCCATCCCATTCTTCTGCGGGAGTTCCCTTGAGCTGCGTAGGGAAATGTTTCCATGCGTTCTCTATCGTTTAGCAGAAGTGTCTGTTATGCTCAGCGCTTGGGCACAGACAGCTTCTGTCTACACGGAGAGACATATGTCTATCATGCTGCCATGAGTTTATTAGGCGCACACGTCCTTGTAGAGCAGCTGCTTTCCGCCTACCGCACCGGGGCTCTGACTTCCCTCCGAGAAACCTGCTACGAGAATCTCTTACTTCAACAAACAATAACAAATCAACAATGACAAAACAACGTAACAAATCTAACAACTCCATAACAACAACAGACCCCCCAGAGCTCAGTGTCTGATCTCCTTAGGAGGCTTGATATTCATTTGTATCTTTATGTTCATGGCGCTCAGCTCCGCAGCGAGGTACTGGAACACGCGCGGCACTTGCATGTTGTAAATGTCCTTCTCTCCCTGGCAGTTCCTGCAGGTTTGCCTGTCCGTGTAGTCGATGACTGTCTCGCTGTACGAGCGCTTCTTCTGCAGCTCCTTGATGCGCTTCGACGTGTTCAGCACGGAGGTAAACGTTCCGCACTTGGCGCACACATGGGCATAGTCCCGATCCGAGCAGTTCAGCAGACGATCCTAAAAATCAAAGTATTGGAGGGATTCTCAGAATCCACAGCTCACCTGCAAGCAGAAGGACGTTCCGTGGGCGATGAGAGCATCGCGCTCCATCTCTCCGAATCGAATACCACCACCCTTCTTACGTCCCTTCACTGGTTGATGGGTCACAGGGTCAATGGGTCCAGTGGAGCGCACTTGGTACTTATCGGCAATCATGTGCCTGAGACGCTGGTAGTAGACGATACCGAAGAAGATTTCCACCTAGGCACACCATATAGTAAGGTTCCGGACAGGACGTTCCCTACCTTCATTTCTCGCCCATCCACACCGGAGTACATGACCTCGTTACCGTAGTAGTTGTACCCAGCCTTCGTGAGAAGCTGGCCGAAGTGGTCGATGGCCGTCTTCTTCTCACTGAAATGGTGATGTTAGTCGCTGACGATAAAGTCATCACCGGAAGCCCAAGTTTCGTACTCGAAATCCTCCCACCCTCTAACCTACTTGAAAACGAACGGCGACGCGTCGTAGAAGGCTCCGTGCATGGCGGCCGACTTCCCGGCCATACTCTCTATCATCATCCCGATGGTCATACGAGATGGGAAACCGTGAGGGTTGAAGATGATGTCGGGGACCATTCCGGACTCAGAGAAGGGTAGCGATTCCACAGGCCACAAGAAGGAGTTAATACCCTTCTGTCCGTGGCGGGAGGCGAACTTGTCACCGATGATGGGGTTACGCTGGACCCTCCACTGGATCAAGGCGTGCTGAAAGAAGATTTTAGACAAGAAACGAAGGAGGCGAAGCTTACCACAAGACCGCGCTCATTCTCATCCACAACGCGGACGATGCCGCAATAGCCAGGCTCGACGTACTTGTACTTGTGGACACGGAAGTTCCCTGTGTCCATGTCGTAGACACTGTAGTAAACGTCGCCTTCTTGGTACATCCGCCCTTGGATGGGCAGTCCGTGCTTGTCGATAGTCTTGCACTCGGCCTTCGGGTCCGCGAGGAAGATGACGTTGTTGGGGGCGCCTCGTTCTTCGATCAGGTTTATGCGTTCCACCTTGATCACCGTGCCATGGGCGAAACCTCTCTGGTACGAGCTCTTGTTAATGACCATGGCGTCCTCCATATCGTAGCCAGTGTACGAGATGACGGCGACACACGCGTTGGTGCCCAAGGGATACTCGTCCATCTCGTACTTGTGATGCGCCTCCAGCTGGAGAAGCGGCGTTTGTGGGAACTAAAAAGGGTCTGAAGGGTACTGTAGGAATCGGGCCACTCACCTGCAGGCGATACATCTTGTTGTCGGCTCGTTTGTGCCAAGCATGCACGGGCACTCCCATGGTTTGCTTACCCATCTGACACTGGTACACGTTACGAGGGGACTGGTTGTGGTCCGGGAAGGGGATCAGGTTTCCGGCGAAGCTGAAGAGGCAGCTGGGATGGAGCTCCTGGTGCATCGTGACTCCTTCTTCCGCCTCGTTGGGGTCGATGACGATGGACATGTAAACTTGCTCGAACGTGCCGATGAACTCTGTCCGGTTGAAGGCGAGGTTCTTCACCGGACGGTAGAACCGCGCCGAGTCGCAGAAGACGTAGAGGCCGGGGTACTGTGTCTGGACGTTCTTTGGATCGGTGGAGTGCCGCACCAGGGCGATCTCAGTGATGGCGGGGACCCTGTCGTCGTTGGTCACCTTCGCCGCCCGGAGCTGCCGCTCGATGTAGGCCGCCTTCTTCCGAGGCACGTAGCCCAGGAATTGACCATCCATCAAGACAGGGTAGACCTAAAAAGGCGAGGGATGAGCCAGAGAGAAGAAGACGGCCAGCTTACTCCGTCTTTGTCGCCGGAAGTGGCCTTCATTAGCGAGCACTTCGCGTGAGAAAACATTCCCAGCTCTCCAAGAAGCTCTGGGATCTTAGAAGTGTTCTGGTAGTTGGTCAACACACGGCAGGACGCGGTGACGTGGTTAAGAAGTCCACAAGGGGCACCGTCAGGAGTATGCACAGGACAGATGAAACCCCAGGCTTCCGGTCGCAGCTTGCGGACATCAGTGGTCCGCATCTCCATGAAGAAGGCTCCTCTGTGTACAGCCCTGCAAATGCGGATTAATCTCAAGTGACTTGTCCAGGAGTACCTGAAGTGGGACACGAATCGTAGCTGGTTGATCCGCTCGGCTATAACTGTGAAACCGTTGTTTTGCTGCAGAGCCAAACCACTTCGCGTCATGAGGTTTCCAGTGGCCAGGAAGTACTCGAGAGTCCGCGTTATCTCGCCGCCCTTCTGCGACCCCAAAGCCCGCAGGAACTCGTTAGAAGTCATGTTGAAGGTGTCCGGCCTCTTCTTGGCGATGATCTCCAGCTTCTTCCTGATGATGGTGAGGATTGTTTCCATGCGCTCTCGTATGATGAGAAGAATGATGTGGCCGGAGACCGAGGCTTCTTGGAATTGCGGGTTGTCGGGCGTTTCTCCCATGCACTCTCCTTTCACCAGAGCGATCAGCTTCTGGGACATGTAGCACAGAGTGTGGAACTTGGCCATGTTGTCATCGAGATGGATTGCCACGCAGTACTTTAGGAGGAAGCGACCAACATCCTGGAAAGGGGGTGAGTTAGTGGAGGCGTAGAGGCTTCAGATGAATCTCTCAAAATCTAATTCCCTCCGAGAATCGGTCATAAAGTGCAAAAGCCTTGAAATCCCGAAGCTTCAAGTACCTCATCAGTCTCCCACGGGGCAACGCGATCGGACATGGCCACCCTGAACTTGGCTCCGATCGATTTCAGAGCGGTTTCTTGGCTGATGATCCCATCTTCTTGGGCACAGGCGAGCATGTTGGTCACGCAACTGTGCCAGAAGGGGTCGTTCGGGCGAGTACGGATCATGTTCTCGTAGATTAGACTATCGTTGAGCGGGACCAGAGCCTTGATCACATACATGAGGGGTATGTAGAAGATCTCCCGTCGAAACTAAAAGAATTGTTAAGTTTCTGGGGCTAAGACAACGTTATACCTGGACAGCGATACTTATGGTGGCACTCTCCAAGTAGTGCAAACTG
Organism: Steinernema khuongi; assembly: GCA_016648015.1. Lineage (NCBI taxonomy): Eukaryota > Metazoa > Nematoda > Chromadorea > Rhabditida > Steinernematidae > Steinernema > Steinernema khuongi. Next base: position 38,956 of record JADLIF010001510.1, on the reverse strand, counting down.
ATCATCGAAGCAGAATGATTCTCCTTGACGCATCGCATCATGACGCCGTACTGCGAGAAAAGCGCCCCCTTATCCTTGAAGGACCTTCTTATGATGGCGATGGGGTAATTACGCCGGTTGGCGATGAGTAGTCGGATGACCTGGAATGGGAACCCCTTAATAGACGGCCTAAAGCTTAGATTTACCTTCTCGCTTCCCTTGCATACGAAGTACCCTCCGCGCTCGAGCGCTTCTTCGCCCTTCTGGACCAGCTCCTTGCGGGAAAGTCCTCGCAGATTACACCGGTTGGACTGAAGCATGATGGGGACGTCGCCTAGCACGCAGTCGATCAGATCGCGGCGCCGTCCATTGATCGTCAGATTGACCGTGGCGTTCAACGGAGCACTGTAGGTCAGCTGGCGTTGGCGGCATTCCGAAGGGTATATCTTCGCGGCTTCGGAGACTGCTTTCTAAACGACCGTAAACTAGGGGATCGGGGAGGACAGAGTACTTACCCCACCCGCAGAAGGGTAGCCGAGGGACGCGGAGACGTAGGAGAGCTCCACGGCCTCTCCTGTGGGCAGACGGAACTTCTCGGGCGGGACGTTGGCGGCGGCCAGCTGAATCCCCTCGTCCGCCAAGTAGTTGAAGGAGTCAACATGGTACGACGCGATATCGCACTCCATGTCCTTCTGGAAAAAGCGAAGTCTATCAGAAACGTCCCAGACAGTGTATCCCGGCAACGCAAGCTGGGAAGTTTAAAATGATGAATGTGCCACACCTCTGGTGGCGGAGAATCCACAAAGGAACATAAACGGAACCGTAACTCGCAGAACCACACAAAGTATCGCCTAGAATCGAATTCAACCCAACTACCGTGTCTTCTCTCCTGTGTTCACGGTGATCGTGGTGGGACCATACATCAATAAACTCTTTATCTACAGTAATCTTATGTGACCGCAGTGAGATCGTCGAATTCACATCTAAAAGCACCGGAGTTGGCATCAAAGCAGGCTGAAGACGAAGTTGCGTTCGCGGTCCTCGCTCCACAGGCTGGCGAGCAGCTCGTCGCGCAGCTCCTCCCATCGCTGGCGTCGTCTAAACCCTTCAAATTGGCAGCTGGATTACGGTGGACACTCACAGCTTCTGCTTCCGTCTGCGGAGCATCTCGAGCTCGCTGTCCGACATTCCGTCGTCGTCGCTCGACTCCTGCGGGAGGGGACGGAAGGCGCGCGGAGTCACGGAGTCGGTGTCTTCCGCGGCGGCCGGGGACTCCGCTCGGCCCCACGCGGAAACGTCCGAGTCGAAGTCCGCTTCGGAGCTTCTGAAACTCCGTTTAGCGAGGAGAATGGCTACTGGAGCTGCGTGTCCCAGAAAAGATTTTGAAGAGTGCTCGGATTCGAGCCCCTATCAAGCCTGATGTGTGCTTCCGAAACCTTGGGATTGTTCGAGCATGCATCCCCATGACCAAGAGCTTACGAGGAGCCCTCCTGGCGGTAGTTCTTCGGAAGTCCGTCGCAGAGGTCGGAGCGCGCGGAGAAGGCGGAGGAAGATGAGGAGATCGAAGAAGAGTCGAAGTCCGAGTCAGACTCTTCCTCGGGCGAATCTGAGGACGAGGAAGAGTGGCGCCTCCTTTTCCTCGCGAGACGCTCCTCGTGGATGCGTCCGAGCAGACGCGCTCCCGGCTGCTTGACGTGCATGAAGTTGCAGAATCCACCCCGGGTGCATTCCCTGAGAAGCTAGGCTCGAAGCGGAAGGGGTGAGGAGAGGTTACCCGCTCTCGTGCTGCCGGCAGCACGCGTCTCTGAAGTCGGCCACCGGCGAGAGTTCCGCGTAGATGGGTTGGCGCGCGAACCAACGCCGGTTCAGGTCGTCGACGGCCCTCCTGGCTACCGAGCAGCTCTCAAACTAAAGGACCCTAGAGGAGTGTGGACGCGGTCGCCCCACCTTGATGTACACGTTGCCGATGAGGTGCTCGGCAATGTTCTCGCACACTTTGAGCTCCTCGACACGCCCGTACTTCCGCTCGATCTCCGTGAACACCTCGTAGAAGAAGGCCTCGAATTCCTGGAAGAGAAAGGGAGTGGGGACAGGTGGAGAGGAACTCACGCGATTGCCGTCGGGTGTCGCCAGAAGCTGTGGGGTCAGGAAGGGTTCTACGGCGCGGTAGAAGTTTCGTAGGAGAACGGTCTGCAACGGATACTTCAAAGTCGATATCGCAAGAACCCGTGGGGCATTTGAGTCTCAGGATTCAGTCGACGCTCTTTAAATCAATTGAGCCTAGGGATGTGACCACCGATGCCTAACGAAAGCGCTTTGCAGAAGGCATAAGTGCATGGAAACCTCCGAAGACGACGGAGAAGCCTCGGGACAGGTTTAGCCATTCTGTCTAGAGTCTACATAGACTCGCCTAGTCTCCAGCCTGTCTCGGCACGATCTCATCGTCCCAGTAGACCAACGCCCTTTTGGTGTCTGCGACGGTGCATTCCAGACAGACAGTCTGGTCTGCACCACGCCACTTAAGTGCACCGCAGGCCGTCTCGGACCATTTCAGTCAATCGCCGTTAGAAATGTTGTCGCTTTACGCGCTAATCGGAATCGTCTTCGTCCTCGGCAGCGAGGCCGGGAAGTTCTATTCTGTGAACGAAGTCTCCGAAATACGGTTCTTGGTCAACAACATCCCGGCGAACATTTCCCATCCGGACTTCTGGTTCACCGAAGACAAAGTCGTGATCCACAAGTAAGTCCTCCGCGGATGGCGCGTAACTCTTTCGTTTTAGGTGTTCCAAGACACCCGAAAACTGCAGGATCATGCAAGGAGACCGGCAGCGATCACGTTTCACCGAAGACTATACGATGAAAGTCGACAAGGACTATGTGACGTTCGGTCCACCGTTCCTGGCTTCTCCAGGATTTGTCCGGCCGAACGAGAAGCGAGAGAAAAGTTTGACGAAATTCAGCGCCATGTACAACCTGGACGCGTTCCTCATCTCCATGCGTTCGCGCGACCAGTTTCACCACGTCTCCCACTCCAAGGAATAGTAAGTCCACGGATTCACAGAATTCACCTCCGTTTCGCAGTTGCAAAGCGCGTCAGAGCTTGATCGATCCCGACAACAGGACTATATTCGTGGAACACGAGCTCAACGTCCCATACGAGTTGCCATGCTTCTCATGCTACCGCTGGGTTAACCACGCCGGATTCCTGACCAATTTCTGGGTGGACACCGACATTTTTGATTTGCCCGCCCACTCTCAGAGGGCTAAGTTCGACAGCAGTGCGAAGCCTCTTTGGGATATCGTGAAAGACTTGTACCGACAAGGTGATCCCTACACCCTGCAGCGAGCTGGTCCCCTCGACATCGACACCAACGACTTTCCCGAACTCCACAGCCGCGGAAACGGCCGCCTTCTCGTGAATCCGAAAAAACACTACACTGAAGAAGGAAAGGGATTCAAATTGAATGCGCTTTCAGCGAGGTGCTCGATCGTAGGTTCAACGTTCTCCTCTGAAGCTGCAACCGACGCTGTTTAGGAAGTAGACGGTCATGCTCAGCAGTTGGAGACCGTGGTCACGGGAACTTTTATGGCTCTGAGTAATAGATCAATGGTACCTCGCTATCTGATTAAAGACTACGAGGAACGTCGGGGCCCGCCTGTGGAGCCGATCGAGTCAGCAAAGAGTTCGATTTTTTTCATCTAGTAGCTGTTTTAGGATGCCAAAGCTGAACCTGAAGTACTCGTTGATGTGGAGGCCCTGGAGTTGTTGCAGCGCCTGTTGCTGCACCGCCGACCAGTGCGGAGAGGCCTTCGAAGGGAACACCGAGAAGGCCTGGTGGGTCCAATCTCTCTAACGTTGCAAAAGTGTCTTTTCCAGCAATGATCTGAGAAGCACTCGACGACGCGTCGGCTACATGTCCATCTCGAAAATCGATCGAATGAGCCACATCCGCGGACTGGATAAGGTGCGCATCGAACGAACGAGATAGCCCAGGTAACAGACTGTTTTCAGAATATCATACAGGAGGTGGAGTTCTTGCTGGCCTCGCACCCTTTTGTCCTCTACGGAGTCCCACTCTACTCCAGTGCGCTCTCATCAAAAGCTCATTCCAAACTTAAGCAGGTAGCCATGAGACTCACTTCCTCTGTAGCTAATCGAGTTTAGGTATTCGGACTGAGGGACTCTTCAGGCTCCAACTATGGAATGTACAAAGAGATCGGACAGTGCGAAGACAAGAAGTGCAGCACATTCATTGCGTGCAGAAAGCGCGAAAAGGAATTGCTCTTCGCCTTCTCGACCGGCACAAAGAAGAAGGGGACTTCCAGGGCCAGGGACATTACGCGAGAGGACTCCTGTCGCGTGCTGGATTTCATAGCCTTCGAGGTGTACCGTCTGACAGTGAAGTACACACTCATGGTCGGGGAGAACTACAACATCGAGGTGAACGAGAAGTGGTTCAAGAAGTTCAAAACGATCGAATGGTTCAAAACGGTGGGGGGAAAACGCAAGGAAATGGATATATACGACAATGACAAGCTCTGTGTCCATCAGAAGCCCCTAGTCCTATCGACTGACAAGAAGAGAATCATCCTGTTGAACGCGACCATGGATCTGGCTGATGTGGAGCTCTACGGAAATATCACGATGTTCGGCACAGAACCGACCAGGAGCATCGCCATTTCGTTCCGTTTCGACCCCGAAGAAGTAACTTCCGAGAGCACGATGCGAGTGATCCGCTGGATCTCCATTGCGGGAGGTTAGTGACTGTAGTCCTCTGTAGTCTAGAACTCCGTGTTTCAGCGGCGTTGGGCGGCATAATCATCCTCGCCTTCGGTCTCCACTGGGTGAGCATGCGGCAGATGAAAAAGAAGCTCAGCCAGCTAAAGTTTCAAGCCACGGTGAACGCGAACAAGGCAGCCAAAGCGGCGCCGTCCTCGGTCATCAAGAACGTGGCTGTCAAGGAAGAAGCCCAAGTACGGGTCCCTATATGAGCTATGTTACGCCGTTAAACTTATGATATTCCCTAACTGTTGAACTGGATGAATTTAATTTAAACAAGATGTTATTAGATCAGAGCATTCTAGTCTTCAAAGAATTTTGTGCCAGGCATAACAAGAAAGGCCACTCCTGTTTAGGTCAGAAGTTAGGCAAAGGGACCCTTTTGGGATGAGACGATACTCCGGTCTTAGGCGATCGGTTTTCAGGGAAATATAGGAGCCACAGTTACGTGGGATCTTTTGCACACCACTTGAGTCGCGCGACTAGAGTTTGCGTATTTCTGTGCAATAAAGTCGAGGTTGCACGCAGTGGAGTTAAAGAAGGAGGATGGACTATACCTGACTCGTCTTGGGTTCTACATGTAGGCGCGAACACTTCACTCCATGGCGACAAGCGCCTATCTTCGAGTAGAACGAGCAATGGGTTCTGAAGGGCGACAACGTCAGCGGGGACGGAGGGACGGAAACGCACTTGTCGGAGGCAGCGCTTCCGCTCCGCGAAGAAGCCGGACTCGAGGAATCTTCGCGTGCTTGGGCGTGGTACATCCCGGGCGAGTGCGTCAGAAGGGCGCGACTGCGCACATCGTGGCCGCGACAGATGGCCCTTCAAGGAAGTGGCGGAGTTCGCCTCCCCAAGCAGCAATCAATCGACGCGCTGCGGGTGAGGGGCGCCCGCTGCTGCTGGCTAATCGCGCAGCCGCAAATCGATGGCTCTCCTCCAGCTGACCGGGCGGCGAGCCGGAGCACAGGAAAAGGCCCTTCAGTTCCCCTTCACTTTAGATGCTGCTGGCATTCACAGGGACACTGACTCGCAATCTTTCCCACGGCCCTGCTAATATTTAATGCACAAGTAGGTGTTTTCACGCTCCACAAGTAATCGGCAGAATATGGGGGAAATACCCAGTTTCCCGAGAAGAAGACCGATGGATTATCCTCACCATGGAGGCAGATTCTTCTGGGTACTCACTGTGGCAATTAAGAAGCTCGGGATCGCGTGGATGGATGCAAACACGGAAATCTTGAATTGCGCCAAGGACACGAAGCTCTCTTCGTATGGAGCTTGGAGAAGACGGAAACAACTCCCACAACGACTCCCTGATTACTGACGCATTGCATATGGTTGCTGTCAGAATTCTCTGGACCGGGTAGAGAGAGTCCCCTCAATGTTGGAGGCTACGGAATCTCTCGGAAGCTTCGTGCATCGCTTTGGATCTTTGCGACTGATGCGCCAACCAGAAGCTCGGAGCGCTCCCGCGGCGAAAGGAGAATCGCATGAATATTTCCCAACTTTCAGATGCCGTCCAACGACCTTTTCAAACGTTTGACTTTCGGAGTGAAGCGTTTGGGAACATCCTTCGACTCGAAGGCTAAGAAGGTGGAGGCTGCTTCGTCTCAGCTGCGGATGCGAAAGCTGGACGACGTCGTGGAACCGGTGGCGAAGAAACTGAAAGCGGAAGAAGACGAAGCCCTGGATGACCAGCTGGAGTTGTTCGCCGGGAAGACGGTTTCCCTTTCCCGGAAGTCGAAGAGCAAGAAGGAGAAGGAGCCGAAGAAGAACGAAGAGCAGCGTTCCGAACGAATCCAGCGGCTTCGGAAGCTGAACCGGATATTCACGTGGGGCAACGACATCCCAGGTAACGCAGATCTTATACGCCCTGGGCTATCCAGGCTTTTGTAGAAATATTGCTAGAATACTTATTGACTAGGGAACTTTTGAGGAAGGCCGAGGAAGGTCACTCGGGAGGGTCTTTCCTCTTCCTAGGGAAGGGCCCTTTCTTCCTAAACTAGCCTAGGTTTCTTGAATCCCTTCTCTGGGGCAAAACAGGAACTAAGCACCGCTTTGCAGATCCCTTCATCAATTTCGTCGACCTCGATCTTCCGGAGCAAATGCTCAAGAACCTAGAAGAGTTCGGAATAAACGAGCCCACTCCGATCCAGATGCAGTCCATTCCTATCATGATGGCCAAACGGGAACTTCTCGCCAGCGCTCCTACGGGTACGATACACCTTCCATGCGACTTCTAAGTCCTCCGGAGTTTTCAGGCTCGGGGAAAACTTTGGCCTTCGTTATCCCCATTGTACTGGAGACCCTCCGCTTGAAGGAGCTCAAGAAGTACAAGAACAAGCCCGATCGTTTGGTCGCGATAGTGCTGGAGCCGACCAAGGTCCTGGCGAAGCAAACCTACATGCAGTTCCTGAAATTCACCCAGCACATGGACATCTCCGTCGCACACATGGAGCAGAAGAACGATATCCCGGAGAATGGTATGCCTGGTTGGGTGTTGTTGCTGTAGTGACCGTAGCTTTGCAGTGAACGTCGTCGTAAGCACGCCTAATCGCTTGATCTACGCTGCAGAGCAGTCGGAGTCCTTCCGCGGCTCGTTCGAAACGGTGCGATGGCTGGTGGTCGACGAGAGCGACCGCCTCTTCGACGTGACTGAAGGAGAGGACAGCTTCCGGCATCAGGTGGGTGAGCCTGGGGGACCCAGACAAGCATGGGAATGTTTCTTCAGCTGGCCAAAGTGTACAAGATGTGCGACGGGAAGTTCACCCATCGGGCCTTCTTCAGCGCCACCTTCTCCTTCGAAGTCGAGGAGTGGTGCAAGGAGAATCTGGACAACACGGCGATGGTCTGTATTGGGGCCCGAAACAGCGCCAACGCCTCCGTGACGCAGGAGCTCGTCTTCGCCGGCTCCGAGCAGGGCAAGATCAGCGCCATGCGGGCCCTCTTCCGCGAAGGGTTCGAAGCCCCGGCGATCGTCTTCACCCAGGTGAGCTTAGACCTCTGACTGGCTACTTCACGCCTACTGTAGAGCAAAGACCGAGCTGTCCAGGTCCACTCGGAAGTCTCCAGCTTCGTCCCCGAAGTCCCCTGCGTCCTCGTGACGAGCGAGTGCTCGGATAAGAAGGTATGTCGTCCTTGTTGAGCATGTGAAACATTTCTTGGAAAAATTCTCTTCAAATCCGCTATGAAACATTTCCTACTAAATTTCACCTCAATGGCTCAGCTTGTAAGTATCCCTTCTTCTTCAGAGAGACGAAGCTCTCGAGAAGTTCCGGAACGGGAGCGCCTGGGTCCTTGTGTGCACCGAGATGCTCGGGCGAGGACTGGACCTGAAGGGCGTCAACATGGTCATCAACTTCGACATGCCGCTCTCGGTCGTGAGCTACATCCACCGGATAGGCAGGACGGGCAGAGCCGGCAGGACAGGGCGGGCCGTCACCTACTTCACAGAGCGCGACATCAACTTCATCAGACCGATAGCTACCGTAATCAGCCAAGCGGGCTTCGAGGTGCCCGAGTACACCCTCAAAGTGAGGAAGCCGACCCAGTATGGAGCAGATTGCTTCTGAGAAGCTCATTGGGATCGTTTCAGGAAGGAGAAGAAGGAGATCCAGAAACACGCGCCCAAGCGGAAATGCATCAACTTCTCGCATCGCCAGCGGGAGAACCGCAAGAAGGGAGTGAAGAAGGGCGCTGACAAGGGGGAGCAGAAGGAAGGGGGCGGTGAAGCAGGGAAGACGAAGTCCAAGACGACAACGCCACTGAAGGAGAAGAAGGGCCCGAGGAAAACGGTCCCTGGGACCAAGAAGAAGTCGCTGAAGCCGAAGAAGGCCGCCAAGGAGGCATAGTTGTTTACACGTTATTGTTGATCTGTCGTTGTTGTTGATTGTTATGCGATGGGATAGAACACTTGATCGATTCTGTCACGGGCTTCTCTTTGATCCTTGGTCGAAGTGGAACCGTTTAATGCGTTAATATATGTACAATGCGTGTGCCGAGGATACGGTAGCCATCAGCCTCCTTAGATCTGGATCTCGCTGATTCCGTCCTCGCGGACCACACCCAGAACTCGTTGATTCCTCTGGCGGATCGCGAGCAGCAGGGTACGGTAGATGGCCTCGTACTGCTCCTCGTTCTTGACCATCTCGCGGCGCTGGGCCCTCAGCGAGTGGACGCACTCGAAGACGTTCACACAGAGCGTCTCCGAGTCCTCCACGCGCTCTAGTAGCTGGTCCACGGCCACGAACACGCCACTCCGTCCGACTCCTGGAATTGCCCGGGACGTTCGGTCTCCCGCGGGTACTGTAGCTGACCTGCGCTGCAGTGGACGAGAAGGGGGTCGCACGGCCGCGACTCGCGGACGGCGTGGACGAAGTCGAGGAAGTCCTCGGGATTGGGCGGCGCCTCGGCGTCCCTCCACTCCTTGAAGTGCCACTGGACGACCTAGACTCTCCGGTCCCCTTCGGTTCCACTCAAGAGTCTAACCTTGCGTGTCTCTCGCGCCCGCGTCACCAGCAGTTCCCGCTGGAAGCAGATCTCGTCCTCGGTGACCCGGTAGAAGTTGACCGTCATGTCTTCTACCGTAATCTCCTCGCCCGCGTTCTCCGGCCAGTACATCGCGCACTTGATCTGAACAGGACGAGCCTTTCCTGACAAGTGCCTCCTTCACTGGTCCTACCTTGCCCCTCTCCACGCAGTCGGTCAGCATGACGACGCACTCCACGTTCCGCTCCCAGATCATGCGCCAGAAGGCGGCTACCGTACTCTCGCGGCCGGCCTCTTCGGCGCCGATGGGTCCCTGCGCGGCGATATATCTGACGCCGTGGTGGTTGGGGGCCTGCAACACGTGGATGGGGCTTCTCCGCGGCCGCTCACCTTGATTCCGCTCGCGTTGATGTAATCGCCGTCAAGAAGTTTGACCCGGTTGAAGTCATCTGAAAGGAGCGGTCGATGGCATCTTTAAGCCGAGGAATTCATGTTGGATGACCCACAAAGTGAGACCCAAAGGAGCCGAAATTAGAGCGGCGAAGGCTCTCAATCAGAGTAATCCTCAAAATCCCCTTGAGGGGTGACCTAGCAGGAGGATCTGAGGATCCCAGGGGTTCCCGCCCAAGGTTCGGTCAAATTTCCGGTGGATCTAGCAAACTAGAAGGACGACGCAAAAACCGCTCTGCAAACTAAACATCCCAGGGAGGACCCATCAAGGTTTCGGCCTGAGCGCTCACAGGGAAGGACGTTGAAGTAGCGATTCTTTTTTATGTTCTCCACGTGGTTCGCCTCGTCGGTCGACTGCTCGCCGAAGAAGGAGCGGTTGAGGCTCTGAAAGACGCGCTTGGGAGGGGTTTGAAAAAGGGACACTCGCCTTGAACTCCCGGCAGAGACGCTCCTTCTCGTCGGCGACGAGTCCGTCAAAGGAGGCGTCGAAGTCGGCGATGGAGACGCTCCTGAAAGGGAGGTAGAACTCTTCTGGGCGAAGGGCCTTACGTCTCGTCGAAGTTCTGGACGTGGTGCTCCTGGTGGCGCTCCACAAGGTCGGTCACGTCGAGCCGGAAGACGCGCGGCGGGACCTGAGGCTCGGCGTCTCCATCCACGGTAGATTCCTCCGTCGAGGGTGGAGGACAAGGAGTCGAAGGCGCCTGGATATGTGTGACCAAAGTGACGAAGGTCCTCACCCCCACCTGGGCGAACTCGGAGTGCTTCGAGAGGACCTCTTCCTCGTCAGGCACTTCCACGAGGTCCTCAGGGAGCGGGGAGACGGTGAAGGGTCTCGCGTGGAAGTTGCTCCCCTTGAAGCCTCCGTGATGGAGGCTGTAGCCGCCCTCGACGATGTTCCCTCCGATGAAGACCCGGTGGCGGCGTCTTTTCCGGCGGAAGTAGAGGAGCGCTCCGACGGCGGCGACGACTACGATGAAGAGGAGCGCCGCCCCGAGGACGATGGCCGCGACCGTGGAACCTGAATCTGAGGGATAAAAAGCGGTCGGCTGACGGGTCTTTGACCTCTTGCAGAGAAGGCCCTTTTGAAAAGGATGAGAACAAACAGTAGGTTAAATAAGTAAAAGAAAAGGCGACATTTCTGGGACTAACTAGCACTTGACTCAACTGGAAAATTCAGGTGGAAAAGGGACTTTGAGGATCTCTACGGAGTTCGTCGCCAAGCAGGAAGTTTTCACGGTCGAAAAACGAGTTTTTATGCTGCAAAAAAATAAGAAAACCGAAAAAACACGAGGCGTAGGAAAGTGGTTTTAGATGCTAATTGAGGATTGCCTATCTAGGGTCTCACAGGGGCATAGATAAGGCCGCGTTCTAGTCCATGCAAAGAAGACATTTGGACACTCCAGAACTCCCCAATCTGCAAAATTCACTCGCAAAATAGGGCCATGAGGCTCTAAATAGTTCCTCTCAGAAACATGGCCTTATCGTGGTCAAGAAGGAGCCTAAGAAACCCACGACCCCGCTGAAGACTCCAATCCCAAGCAGAGGGAAACCGACCTTCCATGTGTGCTGCACGGCGCGGGCGGACTCTGAGTAGCTCTGAAGAAGACGGCGTAATCTCCCTCGACGAGGATACACGCGCGCAAACAACGTCGCAATCGGTCGCAAATAACAACAAAACGCAGAAGGGGCGCCGGGGCGGAGTCGTCCTCGCCGATTCCGAGATTCCAAGGCGATCGTGCTGCTCCGCGGTTTCCCCACGGCGAAAACAGATCCTTATCTGCGTGCCGCCGTGTACTCGTGGCCCGTCGGGTGACGAAGCCGCGAAGGAAGGGCGGAAGTGAAGGAGGCGAAGGCGTCTGGAAGGCGCGGAGAAGGGGAAAGTTCGCCTCTTCGCTTGACTCACCCCTGCGAAGGGGCGGAGGGAGGGAGATGAAGAAGAGGGGGAGAAGAAGAGGGGGGAGGGGGAGCAAAAGGAGCGAAGGAATGGACCAGGAAAGCGCTCCGCACTTTTATCACTCCTTCGAATTCCACGATTCACAAAAGCAAATATTTTCGATGAAACTGTGCTTCGCTCGTGGCATCGTCGACGGATTCCTCGGATGACGCGTGACCAGTTCTTCTTGCGTGGAAACCCTCTGACTCTGGGGGGTCGCCAGGTGACCTGCGAGGTCGATTTTCGATCTGTCGAATTCCGAAGGCGTTTTAGACGATTAGGTGCCGCTACTGAGTGCCTAAACATTACCTGGCTGCATAAAGCCACTCTCGTGGTCTAAGGATAAGCTCAGAAGTGCCAGTGCCAGCTTCAGTCCTAGCGGGAGCTGACAAGGGCCTAGAACCTGGAGTCGCTGGAAAGGCCCCTTACGAATCGATTTCGAAAGTACGACGTTCGGTCGTTTGGAAGCGCCGAGGGTCCTTTCCGCTAACAATAGGCCTCTGCTGTCTCAGGATGACATTTGTAGACAGACAATCGCTTTGAATGCCGTGTTTAGACAGAGACATTCGCATTCGTTCTGACGATCGGGCTTGGACTCCTGAAGGTGGCCCTTCCAGAGATCTGGTCAGAGTTCCTTAAATTTGAGGCTGTTCTTGGAAGAGGTGGAACATGTGACTGCGCTTCGAGGTTTTCAAATGTTCCCGGAACCAGACAGCGGAGGACATTCTACAAGAACGCATCCAAGTCTTGAAGATCCCAGAAAGAAGAAGCAGCGCAGAAAGCAAGCGCCGCTGGCTTTGGTAGACTTCAAGGTGCATGGAGTTCCGAATAACTTATGACACCAAAGTAAGACAGAGGTCGCTCTGACAGCTACAATGCATTTGGCAGGTTTTGGCAGGTTGTGAGCTGCAATCCCAGCCTCTGTCCTATGTAGTCGTGTCTCAGAGCCACTCTGGGGAAGAGGAATCTGACAAACAGTTTGTTTAAGCATGCAACAGTCGGGTTTGGTGGCAAAATGTCGATCTTATCGCCCTAAGCGGGAGCTGAAAAACTGTGTTGCGGTATCGCCTTTTTTCGATGTTGTCTTCCCTAGCTGCCCTGCTTCTGAAGCCCCGTGCCCCTTAGGCACGACCTTGCCCCGGTTCCCCGGATCCCGGAGATCTTTATCGCCTCCCCTCGACGCTCTCCCCGGCCTCTTCTTCTCAAATGGACCTCTTCCGCGCGCTCCTTCTACTTGTCTTCGTCGCTGCCGTCTTCGGCGCTTCGTGCTCCTCCAGTGAGTTTAATCTTCTTTAGCCTCCGTGCAGGTATCTACAGCCGGGCTTAGCCTCAAATTTGGCCTGAAAGGGCGGTCATTTGAGGTCAGTGAACCACGTAGGAGCCTTTGAGGGGGTCGCTATCACTCTTATCAATGTTGAGTCACGATCTCAAGAAGGTAAACTTGGCAAGTCGACGGTTTTATTGTTCTCTCTAGCCGTAAACAGGCCTTAGAGCTATGTCCGATCAACCTTCACTGCCATTTGCCCCTAGGGATGGGCGAACACACTTAACGAGTCAATTCCTTCTTTTCTTATCATTTTTCGCTCTTCGGAATGTCGCCAAGTTTCGCCAAATTCGCTCGTAAAGTGGATCATGAAGGAAAGGAGCAGTCGTTAAAATAAAAATAACAGACGTGAAGTAGACCCTCCCTTCTTCTTCAGGCCAGTACTGTCCCGTGGGCTGGAGTGTCAAGCGACGCGAAGACCGCTCGGCGATGACCTGCGAGGCGACCGACCCGAGCCGGAAGTGTCCGAAGCCCTTCGCTTGTGTCCGGTCCCACTGCGAACTGAGCTTCTGCTGCGCCAACCAGAGTGGGTCCCGCACGGAAGCCCTGAACGAGCGTGCATTTCAGAGATTCTCGAGCGGATGAGGGCCGAGGAGGAGGCCAGCGAAGATAGCGACGACGAGTTGTGACGAGCGCGTGATCCGAATAAAAAACGATCTCCGGTGCTTGGGACTGTGTAAGGCGGTGGAATGTCGCCACGAGGGAAAGGGGACCTCTCGAACTTTGACCTTCGCTCCCGTTCGGTATTTGGTGTAGAAAGAGAGGAGACACTTATGAGTGGGTGGGAAGTCTCAGAGCTGTCGGACTTGCGAATTTGAGCCAAGGGTCATAAGTTCCTCGGAGCGTGCCGCGGTAGCACATTCTACCCACTATCGGAGAGGCACATTGAAATCAGTTGTTGAGTTGCAACCTACAAACTTGTAGGAATCTTATAGTAGTGGAATAGGACAATAAATCGTAACAACTTTGAGGTACCCTGATGCTTCCAGGTGCTTCCACTGACGAACTTTCTGGCACACCCACACATGTCACGTGGTGATGCATGGCGTCAAAAGTCTCTAGGAGCGATGCAACGATCAGAAAGGGAACATATCCTCGCATCGGCTCTAATGCATAAACACAGGATGATTGGGGATTAAGAGTCTATCGGACCATGGACTCTCTTCCGTTCCTGTTCTACGATCAACTCGCTCTCTCTCGAGCTAGCTTCTTCGGTTCTGACCGAGGTCTGTCGAGTGCATGAAGAGAAGCGTTGGTATCTCAGGCGGATGTATCAATTTTGGCATTAATTTTGATACATTGGTATCTCAAATGTATCAAAATTAATGCCAAAATCAATCCGCGGCAAATTTTTGAAAGCACACTGCTTCCTGGGGCCCTGTAGTATGCACACAAAAAATTGGAACTTGATACGAGATCAGAGCGGCGCCCACGGATCCAAGAACTGCTCGAGGTGCAATGGGAGCCCACCTGCCCGGCTTCTTGGTCCAAGAAGTTTGACCGTTAAACTTGCCCGAGTTGAATCCGCTGAACTTCGATTTCTTATCTATCCTGGAGCAAAAAGTCTGGACTATCCGGCACATATCTTTAAAATCGCCAAAATGCGATCTTGAGAAAGAACGGCTTGAAATAGTGGCAAAAACTGATGTATAGCAGTACTCGTTTGAAAGGGCAAGCTTTGCAGGTATTGGGAGCGGTTCAACTATAGAGGAAAAATAAGATTTACTATAGGCTCAGGTATTATCAGAGTAGACTGCTTTTAGAACGAAACATAACAAGTTGCTGGTAATAAATGTGTATGTTGTGACTCTATTGAGGTCCCGATCCAGATGCAGGCCAATGGATGTTCATCTGTTGGGCGCAGCCACTGCGCTCACAGGGTGCCATAAACCTGTGTCGTGTCTTCCGTGCGTTCTAACGGAAGCATGGGCAAGTGTCACACGTGCTTTAGAGGTTGAAACATGTTCTCTGTGGCCGTATTCACGAAACTGTGAAGTGCTGTGAGGTTCCTCACACTAACTTCACAGTTGATACTCATTGGCTTCCCAGCTCTCGCACCTAACTCATCGAGAAGCAGGGGAGCACAGGAACTGGGGGATCTCATTCCATTCAGAAGCTGGAAGGAAGATATAGTGACTGTGAAATTAGTGTGAGGAACCTCACAGCACTCCACAGTTTCGTGAATACGGTGTGACTGCATGCGACACTCGATGCAGAGTTCTTCGTGTTTCCCCCGAAGACCGAGTCGCAGGGTATCTCTTTCTCGCAGCATGGAGACAATATCTTCGTTTTACCTGATTGCCACTTACATGGCTGATGAGAGTGATAAATGACTTCTTCTTGTGTGCTGAAGTCTTGCCACTCTTGAAGCAGAGCATGAAGGGACGGAATGAGTCCGCCTTCTCTGTGGAGTTGTGTCAGAGAAGCGCTGTTGAGTTGAGGTCGGTTCCCTCGATGAGGAAAAGGAAAGGAGTACACATGCAGTAGCTTCGGTTGTGTGTAGCACGGATGCTTACTTCTCTGTGACCTTATCTTGTTGGACCATTTGTGTGACGTGGCCCAGAACTACTCGGAAAAGCAAATGAACCGTGCGATTTTCACACTTTGACTTTTTATCTTCGTCACCATGCTGGTCTATAGGCATTGGGACAGGAACTGAGATTAGACAAATCAACCAACGCGAGTTCAAACACTCAGTGATAAAATGATGTCAGATAAAATGACGAAGGCGCCAGCCTCAACTGATTGTGAGTACACCAGAACCCGCTTGAGCTTATGAACCGGAGACCGGGAGACCGAGAAGAGTGGAGCGCCGACTCCGACGCTCGTGGAGGACACGCATGAGCCCAGTATCTTGTGGACTCCGATCACGCAGGACCCTGATTCTGTGTTTATTAAAACTCTCTGCTATGTACAGACGGGGCAGGAGGCGATGGCACGGCAAGAAGACACCCTTCGAGGACTCATGGCACGGGTTGGACGGGCTTTCGTGGCGGACTACGCCTTGCGGTCGCTCGTCGGGAGGCGACTCCGCTGGCGGAGCGTCAAGTAGCACTTTCGGACGGTGTCCGTGGCCAGGAGCTGAACAGGGGAGAGGTCAGGGGCGCGGGATACCGTATACCTCTATGCAGAGGGCGACGCAGCCTCCGAGCAGCAGGAGTCCGCCGATGTGTCGCGACGCGGAGACGGAGTTCAGGGAGAGCTGGAGGGGCCGCGCGCTCCCTTGGATCTCCTCGAAGGAGGCTCCTGCGGACTCCGTCTCGTAGAGCTGTCGGAAGACGGCGGAGACGGAGACGCCGTAGTGGCCGAAGTAGACGGTGACCGCCTTGTAGACGAACAGCAGCGTCAGCGTGATCGTGAACGTCTGAAGAAGGTGCTCAGGCATGGGAGGAGGGGGCAAGAGGGTGGCCTTCTTCACTTTAATTACAGTCCTTCCAAGTAGGCCCCAAAGAGGCTCTGACACTTCATCAATGAGAACCGCAGTGCATCTCTTGCTCGCTGTAAATTTCGCCCAATCTAAGAATCTTTGCTCCCTTCCTGCCTTCGAAACAGGAGGGAATCTCCTTCTTGTTGCGTGCCATATATTTTTTATCGCGCCGTTAAGTGCCGCCTTTACGATGTGGGGGGAACGGGAGCTGCTGTGACTCACGCCGCAAAGTGAGGAATCCCGCATAGAGGAACCTAACAAGTAGCCGTGTTTGACAGGTCTTCTTGTCTTCCCCTCATAATGACGCTACTGAAGAAGGTCCTTCCTCCTACAGTCTACCGTGCCTTCCCATGCTCTGTATGGTGACTCAGCATTGAAAGTTCAAGCACTTCTTAACTCGTCCGCGCGGACTCAAAATTTAATCGAATCACTCTTCACGTAATAGGATTCAAGTCCTTCTGCCCTCGCCGAGAAAAACGACGATGCGCGAAACGACTAATCTCCCTGGCTCGCCGATCGTCAAGAAGGACGACAGGTCCGAAGCCTCCGCCATTCGCCAAAAAGCGCAATTATGCCCATCAGTCAGTTTTTGAGGCACTTAGCCGCTTCGACAACGAAGCGATCCAATTATCGGGACCGACCTGTTTGACCAGGTAGGGGACGAGGAGGAGCGGTCTCGCCGCGAACACTCCGTAGAGGACGAGGACGGCGCCGACGAGCGAGATGAAGTAGCAGATCAGGAGACCGAGGAAAGGGATGGTGACGGCGTCGGAAGACGCGTTCGAGAGGTTCACCAGTCCGATGAACAGCTGCAAGGGTTGGTGGGTTACGGTAGCTGGCTAGGGTGGAGATGGCCAATCTGAAGGATCGAAGAGGCAAAAGCGGAGATACATTCGGATCTTCCAGGTTGACCGTCTCTGGGCGGGTTACCGTACCAGGGCGACGAAGAAGGCAGTCTCCAAGATCATGAGGAGGGCGGTGGCGGGCCGCACGTCGACGCAGAAGCAGCAGGTGCGCGCCGGCGCCTTCAGCGGCTCGTCGGCGGACTTCATCGACTCCTGCAACGAGTGGGGTGATAACTGCGCCAGAAGGACGTCGAGGGGAGAAGCCAATTAGCTCGGAACTGGTTCTACATTAGGGAATGAGCGGAACAGCGCCAGGAAAGCGCCGGATTCGCGGAGACTCCGGCTAAGACGCGCGGGAAAGGCGTTTGTTTATGCGAACCGGAATCCGAAGTCATTATCGCCGAGTCCATTAGGCGCGTTGCCGCGTGTTTACTGAAACTCGTCGGAGCGCGAGGAAGCGGAGTCCATGAAGGAGCGCTTCTGAGTGCCGAGGACGCCGAGGGGGATCCGCTCGGAGGACGGCGATCCGCTCTGGAACGCGCTTAAACGGCACCGAACGTCGCTGCGAAGACCCCCTCGGCGCGCCCACTTGACCTTCGGCCGACTTTTTCCCAATTTGCATCGTCAAAAGGTCGAAACGACGGCGTTCTCCCTCTAATAACAGTGGAGGAGTCAAACGGCGCGCGAAAGATTCTGCGAGGCGCTCGGTTCAATTACGAAAACAAAAGAGATAAAATCGTTCATTGCGCGTCGACTGACTTTCGAAACCCGTTCGGGGGCGCCGCGCCCTCCGACGGACCGGAAGGAAGCGATCGGGGAGGCTGAATGGCGGGCCGTGCGGTAGGCACGAGTCCATTGGCGAGGCGCGGAGAAAGTTAAACGAAGAAGAACGCCGGAGGCCTTGACATGGAAAGGGACAAACGGCGGCGCCATTAAAGGCCGAAAATGGTCGGAAGCCGACTTCGAATCGAAGAAAGAAAGAGAGAATAAGGAGAAAATAAAAAACGAACAATAAAACATCCCAGGCGGGCGCTTCGCCCTCCCACCGGAGATAGCAAAGGGCGTCAGAAGCCCTCGTCGGAGCACCCCTCAGCAGCTCGGTTGAGACGAAGACGGATCGTTCCAAGCGGAGAAGGTGGCCGTCGCTGCAAGTCGGTCATTGCGAGCGTGAGACAAAGAGCCTAAGGGGAGGCGCGCACCTAACTGTTTTAAGGAGAAGGTCGTGGGCAGGTGACCGTGAAATGCGCGCGCGAGAGCGATTTGTAGCGAGCATCGAGACATGCCCGGGGGATGATGGACGAGCTGCGCGGATTCGCGCCTTGTCACGGGGTCGGAGGCCGAAGGTGAGAAGTCGCGGCGAAGGATCAGCGAGAGAACGGAGGAGAGGCCTTCGGACGTCGAAAGTGCGGCGCAGCTGGCCGATCCGGATCGAAGAAAGCTAGTGGCGACGGGCGAAAATGACCCAATGGAAGCGGCGACGCGCCCGAGGCGATAACCTGTTTGAGGAAGCGCGCAGGCGAGGGGCAAGAAGCGACTGTTTTGAAAGAACCGACGGCGCGAATGACGCACTTTGCAGAGAGTCCATCTCGCGCCGAGACTGTCTACAGGTCTACAGTAGACCAGGAGGGCGAAGGCGGGGGCGTCTGCGACGCGTGCAGCGCAGACTGAGACAGTGAAGTCTGAGGTGCAGACGCTCTTTCTGAGGGGTATTGAGGGGGGCAGGTTCCCTTTGACCAGAGGCTTTAGAATTTGTGGCTCCTTCTTAGTTCAAAGTGACCCTTCCGAGAGCAGATAGTCCAGAATATTGGATGGAATGTTGGATTGGATGGATCAAACCGGATGAAATTGCGAGTAAAGAATGATTAGGCCCTCAGGAGGTCCATAAATCCAAAAACTTCGGAAACCGAAAACGAGCGCGCCTCTGATCCTGGAAGACGCGGATCCGAGCGAAACGTTTCGAAACAGAGCGATTGGGGTCAGCGAGGATGCGCTAAAGGGATTAGCCGACTCACCTCGGAAGAGTGGAAGAGGATCGACCCTTTGTTCGGCGAGTTCACCAGCGGCTCCATCTGCTCGGAGCTGTCGGCGGCCCCCAGAGGCATCGTTGGGCGCAGTGACCGGTAGTGGGTGGTCACGAGTCTCGGTGCGCAAACAGGCGGGCCAAGCCAATTAAGGAGAGAGAAGTGGAGTCAAGTGGCGATCGATCGCAGTTCGCAGGTATCACTGCCGCCGGAGGCGGGATCGGCGAGTTCTGTTTTGTCTTCTGCTTAGCGCCAGCGCCGTGAGTGACCCAAAAGGCGAAAGATGCGACGGACGCGATTACTGTTAGCATCGACCCCGTCATTACGCGTCGGCGATCTTGTTTTCGATATCGCGACTGAATGGATGGAACGCTGTTATTACACTCGATTTACAAATTCCTTCGCACATGACAACCTTTGCAAAGTCCAATTTACATGTAGAAACACGAACGAAGGCGCTATAGACGACTCTACGGGGAAGGACTCGGGCGAGTCCCCACAACCTCAGGCTACTAGATACAATATGAGGGTAAATTACAAACGTTAGTGAAAATTACTGTCATCGCATGTATAACGGAATGGGAACGAAGATTTAGGCCGCTGCTTAGGCGAACTGTCCTTGCAGCTTCTTCTGGAGCTGGAGGTTGTGATGCAGTTCTAAAGGAAAGACATATCCTGAGTGCTTAAGGGGACTCTGCGTACCTGGACGGATGTCGCACACCAGCTGAAGAAGACGGACGATGACGGCCTGCTTGTTCTGCGCGACGGACCGCTGCATGGCCTCGAGCTGCTCGTTGGTGTCCTCGCGGATCTTGGCTTCGATGTCGCCCTTGGTTCCGAGGTACTTCTGTTCGTAGTCCTTGAACTGGTGCTCGCGCTCCTGGAAGGGACATGGTCAACAACGAATAAGTGGTCCATCGAAGAAGGCAAAAGAAGAAGCAAAGAAGAAGTTGCGGGTTTTAGAATCGAACAGATCGATGGGGCCTACCTGACGGTACTTCTCGATTTCGGCCTGAGCTTCCTGCTTGGCCTGCTTCAGACGCTGGGCCTTTCGCTTGCGCGCTTCGTTGATCTTCTCAGCAGCGCGCTTCTCGGCGGCAAGGAGCTTCTGGATTCCCTGGGTCTGCGAAGCCATAGCGAAAGATGGAACAGCTAAACTGCGAGTAATGAGGCACGGAACAGGTGAAAGGTGGAAGTACGGCGACGGCAAAAGACCGCGTGGACAGAAACCGATCGCAAAACAAAACCGTTTTATACATAAATTAACTCTGAAAACATCTTCTATCTAATCACAGATACAACAGCATGCGCAACGCGTGCTGGACAGAGAGAAGAGAAACCCGCGCACAGCAAGGCGACCGAACTATCGGCGTTTCCGATGCGACCCATGGATCTGCAAGCAATCCACTATACCCGTAAGGCGGCAGCGGCACGCACTCCGTGGCTGGCACGGGAGTCCAGCACCGTCACGTAGCTGGGGGGAACGTGGAGCGCGCAGCGTTCCGAATCCGCGTCGAAGGAGACGAAAGCCCGAATAGAGGAGGAGAGGTCGTAGACAGAAGGCGCCGTGGCCCGGAGCCGGATGTTGAAGGAGTGGGAAGCTCCGTGGGCCACCTTGGCGCGGAAGACGGTTTGGTGCGGGATCAGCGCTTGTTGCGAGGATACTGCCGCCACAGCTTGGAGGATGGAGGCGACACCACCGGACTCGCTGCTGGAGGCCGTGGAGTCGACTGGTCCGCAGTTCACCGTAACCCAGACGTCTCGCAGTGTTTGATTCAGATTGGATACGGTAAGTCGTGTGGCGAAGGAGCAGAGCCTAGAACGGAGATGTTGACAAGCACACTAGAGGTGCAGCGCTCCTCACCTGCTTTCCGAGAAACTGTGTGTGATAGTGGCGGAAGAAGGATGCAACGTCGAAATCACGTTCTTCGCCGCTTCCCCGAGCGTGATAGGAGCCGGTCTCTCGATGATGAACTCTTCGGTGCCTATCTTAGGCGCAATGATCTCCAGCGCCGGAGCGGTTCCCGGAACCCGATGAGAGGGGTGGGAGCCGTCAGAGAGGAACGGATTCTGGATCGGCGTCTCGCCGAAGATGGTGGTGGTGGAGAGGGTTCCGTCGCCGTAGACCAGCTGCGCCTTCCAGAAGACGGCCAGCTGCAAATAGGCCAGCTGGCTCGGAGGCGTTCGCAATTGCGACTTCAGAGGCTTCGCCAAGTGGAATGCGTAGTCCGGCCAGGGAGGAAGGACTTCCGCGGCCGCTTGGTTCGTCAGCCACAGCTCGGAGGACTCCATGGCGGGAGACGCTGTGGAGCCGGTGAGGGTGAAGCAGTAGCTGTCTCGCTGGTCTGACTCCAGCAGCACTGAAGAGGATTGGATTGCTTGGAATTCACGAGGGAGGACTTACGTGATCTGTTCCTGATCGGGCAGATGAAGACGAAGTCCTTCTCGTTGGCCTTTCCAAGTGCGTGCCTGGAGACCACCGAGATCCGTTGCACCTCCACCTTGGCGATGGTTGTATCGCGAGAAGTCGTGATGTTCTGGATGTCCATGGAGCACACTCCAGAGTAGGCGTCAAGGAGGCGCGCGTTGGCCTTCACAATCGGTTTAGTCGTAAGCGTGACACACTCCCGGTGCTCTCGGAACGCTCCGTTCGATCCAAGGTAGACGAAAAGAAGACGAAGAGCGAACGACTCCACGGCCTGCGGAGGAGCTCGGAGCATCAGCTTCAGCCTAGAAGATGTTCAGATACACGGTATCGTCTACAAGACAAGCTTACTGTAGCGAGCTTCCTGCAGAGAGAGCCAACGACTGAATCCTCGATAGGAACACAGTATCGTCCCCATCGTCTACCCTCACTTTCGGCACCCCACTAGGGTGCGCCGGGTCCAGAAGGACAGCCAGGTCCGGGCGATCCGTCACCAAGCAGAGGGAGGAGACATCCACGGCGCCGATGTTCGTGATGGACACGTTGCAGGTGGTGATCTGATCGCAGAAGTCGAGACTACGGTAAGTCATCTTGATGTCCAGGAGTGGCCACCGATCTTCAGCCACATCAACCTCCAGACGGTAGTCGTCTTCGTAGGTCACAGCCTGGGATGTGGCCTTCCGGGGGCCCTTCACGGACAGAGGCAGGAAGCCAGTGACGGAGAGTCCGTCGCAGGTGAGATCGAACTTGAGCTTGGAGATCTTCATCCTCGACAAGGCGGCGGAGGGCTTCACGGAGAGCTCGATAAACGATTCCTCCAGAGGCTCTAGGAGCAGCTCCTCTGTCCGACCCACTTCGACTTCAGGTTCGGTCCCAGGTTTCGTAAGGACGTCCGAAGTGACGAGCTCCAGATTGCGCAAGCAGAGGGGGATGTCCAGTGGGTTCTTCAGGCAAACTTGGACCCTAAAGTCTTCGCAGGCTGGCGTGACGGACCGCTTCCGATTGTCGGTCATGTTCGTCCTGACATAGGTCCGGGAAGTGAGTGGCCTCGGGAGTTTCAAGAACTGAGAGGCCGGCCTCTGCAAATCGCCCCAGTCCTCCGTGTCCACTCCCTCCTCGGTCCAGTCGGGCCTTTCGCCGAGGATGGTTGTGATCTCGCTGGCGTCAAGTAGGGGGACGGGAAACGGCTCGGTCATCCCTTCGGAAGAATTCTGCAGGATCTGGAGCATCTTCTTGAGGAACGCCTTCTGCTGGTCAGGGTGCTGCTTGCTGTAGGGTTTCACCAGCGCAATGGCACATTGCTTCGACAAGACCGCGTTCTTGGAATCGTTCGCCAATTTGTACAGAATTTGATCCTGGAATTAAAGATTGCTTTAGAGATGGAGGCACTTCACGCTGAGGATCTTCTGCCTCTAACTCCAGAAACACTCACCTCCGCGAAGTCCCACTGACGGTCGACCACGTGTGGAAGCGTCTTCTGGTAGCATTCCAAGCACATCGCATCCAGCCCAGCCTTCATAAATCGGTGTCCGGCGAGAATGTAGTGGAAAGCCATCTTCCGGGGCAGATCACCCCTGGCAAAGCACTCGGAAGCCCGTTCCAGAAGGATAGCGCTTTCCAAGTCCCCCTGGACACTTGTCATCCGGATCAGGAACCCCGCGGCGTCTTTGTAGATTTGTCGACTCTGCTCGGCCACTTTCTCCTTCGCCGCAAGTTCTTGGAACATGAGGCAAGCCAGCAGAGCGCTCCGCACCGCCAGGAGATTCTGCCTGGAAGATTATGAGTCCTTCTGAGCAAATCGAGCTGCTCAGGCTTACCCACAGGAGTTCATGTAGTACTCCATGGCGGAAGTCATGTAGTGGTCCGGGAAGTCCTTGAACACGATGGTCTGCTCCTCGGAGAGGAATTTGCAAATCGCCGCCATTTCGGAAGCTCCAGCGTGGTAGAGCCACGCCTGGTCGGTCGCGAAGTCCTTGCGTAGGGAGTGGTAGATTGGGTAGGCGTAGGAGTAGAGGCCGAAGAGGAAGGTCAGGTCGGCCAGCCTTCGGAGCTGCATCTCCGTGCTTTCTGATGAATATCTGAAGCAGGGACTTGGTGGACAGCTTCACGGACAAGAACGTACGTCATGGGAGTGGCGCCCAGCTGTCCCGTCGAGGAGCTTCCGACCCACTTCCTCATCCCGCTGAAGATCGATTTGCTGAATCCTCGCCGTCCACTGAGATTTTCGCTTAGGGTTCTCATCTGCTTCTCGGCGAAGGGGACCAGGGCGTCGTTGACGAACGTCTCGATCATGGAGGTCACTCTAGAGATCACTGGATGAGAGAAGCTGATTCTAAGAATTCGACCAACCTTTGACGATCTTCCGCATTGAGGCACTGTCCGTGTGGTCCGCTGAAATCGAACTCCGACTCGGGAGAAGAAGCTTCGACGATGGGCGACGGAAAAGAAGGAGCCGTGACCGAAGAAGTGCCATTCTCGATGTTGGGCAGTGTGGGAATGGAGAGGCCATGACTCGTCGTCGAGAAGATGGGGGAGTGTGGACTGACGGCAGAAGAAACTGTCGAGATGGGAGACGAAAGAAGGCGCGGTTCCGAGCTGTGGTGGGCCTAAAAGGAGTCATGTGAAGAAGGGTCTCTGCAGCGAATCGATACCGCAACTGATAAAGGCGAAGATAAAGGTATTGGCGGCACGTCCCTCCCTTCCGACGGTCCGTCGTGCAGATACGTCTCGAAGGTCTTCGGAGTCGAGAGGGCGAGCAGATTCTTGCGAGCAGTCGATAAGCCGGCGGCCAGTCCGCGATACCGCGTCTCCAAGGAAAGTCGCCAAGGGTCGGGCAAACTCGCTCCATCCTGGCCCGAGTTTATCCTCAGGAAGTAGCAGTTCTTCTCGCCATACGTCTTGCACATGGATTCGAATGTGGCTTTCGCGGCGGTGCAATCCTCGCCGCCGACGGAAATGTCGTAGAGCAGCACGTAGTACTTCAGGATGTTCGGGATAAACCACTTCGGGTCAGCACAGTGTCGAGGGCCCAGGGTATTGTCGCTGTTCCCATGCTAGAAAAACTGAAATTTATACCCACATTCAACAACGACACAAATGCGTCCGAACCTGCTGGGCGTACTGTAGCTGGACGAGGCGCGAGAGTTCTCCGAGCGGGTTCGGCTCGTGTGCCGATACCACGAACATCGAGCAGAGGTAGCTCTTGAGGAACTCGTGCTTTCCGGACTCGAACCACGAGAAGAGTGCGTCTCGGTACGCTTGTGACCAGTCTTCCGCTCCTTTGGCCGCTGCGGCACCCACTGCCTAGAAGAAGAAACTGAGAAGAAAAAAATTGAGTCAGCATCAAAAGGTGAAGCTCTGGGCTGCCAGCTCCCGGCCAACATATGGGTTCTTGGATCTGTTCAACTGAATCTCCGGTTCATAAGCCGAAAATAAGCGAAAATTCAGTTCAACTGATCCATCAGCCATAGCCATAAGCCGGAGATTTCACTTTTATGAACCTAGCGTGCTAGAGGAAGGACACACACAAAAAGGAGAGAAAGAAGTTCAGAAGATTTCGTAAGAAAGAGAGTGGACCTACCTCCTTGAGCACATGGGGAAGCGCGGTTAGAGTCAGGAGAAATCCATGGCGCTGGACGTCGCGGAGTTCCAGTCGAAATCTGCTCTTCACAGGCTGCTGGTTCGGGTCCTAGAAGCAGAAACTGACACTTATCCGTCAACTTTGCGTGATTTTGTCCAAAACAAACGAAAGCGGAAGACGACTCACCTTCACGGTGGTGCAGACGGTGGTGAACGGGCAAAGAAGGTCGGCGAAGGTGAGGCGATTCTTCGCGCAGATGGATTCGGCATGCTCGGACGTGAGGACTGCTACGGGGGGAGCGAATCCACTTTGCACGGCTTCGATCATCTTCTGCGTTCTTCCAACGCGAGCGCGACAATCAGTCCAAAGACCAATTCTTGATCTCGCGACGCTCCCAACGCGAGCCGACGGAGCGCTGCCCAGCCAGGTCTCCTGCATCGCGAACTCCGATCTTGGAGCCGAGCCAAGCGCCGGCGTCATCGATTAAAGACCGAGACACGCGCTCGTCGCGGCGGGACGCGCGCCCTTCGAAATCCCGGACCTCCGGGGAGGGACCGACCCCCTATCAGCCCTGGGATCACAGCCAGAACGGGAGACAGAGACGCGGCATGCATGTCATTCGTGTGTGGCGGACCCTTAGAGGTCGGTCCACTTGACGAGAAGGTCATCGCGAGGCTCTCGGACTACTTGCTTCTGTTGTGAAACTTATCTCGAGGGGAAAGGCCTTCTTGAGGGTACGGAATGCTATTCACCGGCAGACCAGAACGGCCAATTTGAAACTGGATACGACTGCGACCTACTCCATTTCCGGATGGATCAACTTAAAGGTGGTCCGCCATGCCGTAACCTGGCATGTACCGTAATCCGCTCCCGGTGTTGATTTTTGAAGCGTAGGTTCCTTTTTGCAAGGCGAATCTATTGGGAAACGAAAACACGGACTTGCGAGAAGGAGCCAACTTGATTCGAATCTCTGTGGCTCCACAAGCACGTTGAAAAAGACTGACAAACACTCTAACGCAAGAATGGTCCCTACCGTAGCCCGCTATCTAAGCCATCTGCGTCCCTTTCACCGTGGGCCGAACTGCGTTCTCCAGATTATGCAAAGTCGGTGCTTCGATTTTCGGTCGCAACACCGAATAATTCGATTCCGCACACCTTTATATTCCCCGCCCGGTGTTTGGAAAACGTCAGACGCGAATTGTCTTCCAAAATGTCGGCTCAGCAGCGTGGAATCCACCAGCTCTTGAAGGCCGAGAAGAAGGCCGGCGACCAGATCAACGACGCAAAGCGGCGCAAACAGATCCGTCTCAAGCAGGTACGGTAGCTTTTCATGATTTCAGTCTTTTCTCACATCTTCTTTAGGCGAGACAAGAAGCCCTTGCGGAGATCGAGTTGTTCCGCGAAGAGTGCGAGAAGAAGTTCGAGGAGTTCCAACGGACCCACACCGACTCCAGCGAGGACATCGAGAAGAGCATCCAGAGTGACACCGAGGCCGCTCTGCGCGCTATGGAGAAGACCGTCGCCGATAACAAGGACAAGGTGCTCGAGCACCTCCTGAACCTCACCTGCGACTTCTCGACCGAGCACGTCCATCTCCACCGTAACCTGATCTTGCAGAAGGAGCTCTGTGGATCCTTCAGCTAGAGGGCCTCTCGTGACGCAACCAAACAAGCCTAGTGTTTCGTAGAATGTAACACGGTTTTCCTGCAATCTGCTCCTAGCCTTCTTCTAAGTCATTAAACTTATCGAAGACGATTTGGTGGGGCACGTTTGCGGTGTTAAGACAGTCGGATTCAGACATGGAAAGTGAGACACAGACGCAATGGTCGGAGACACAGACATCGGATGTCGCAATGAAGAGATTGGATGATCTGACTCGAATAGGCAAACATCTCCATGCCCAGAAGAAGCTGCAGCTCCGTCCAGGAGTCCTGACTTACCGATGTCTCATGAGTAGGTGTTTCATATTGTGCTGCATAACCAAAGACCTCTTGAACGACGGAATGAAATCACATTTACGACTCGTTTTTACAGGGTGACAAATAGACGGTAAACCTTGCCTTCTTACTGGTAGTAGAGTTCGAAGTTGAATCCGTCGTGGATCTCGTAGTCCTGGAGCGTGATGTGGTCCTTGTAGATGGTGTACCACTTCTTCAGGACGATCTTCTCGAATCGGGTTCCAGTCTGCGCGGCCACGAGCTTCTTCAGGTCTCCGATGGTGTCGTTGGGATTGCACTTGATACGGACCTTCTTTCCAAGGCGGTCGTTGACGGTGACTTCGATCATCGTGAGGGACTCTGAAACGGAAGAATCTGAGGAAAGGGCCGAGGAACGCGTGCTTTATGGGCGAAAACCGTTGCGAAACACTGTGAGGGGAGCGTTTCGAAAAAGCTCCAGGAAAGTAGCGCCCGTCGTATGAATGGTGCGATCGGCCAGGTGAATCGTTCCGGGAACCATGACTCCCGCAGAGAATCGAGACGACGAAGATTCGATCGTTCGCGTGCCCGTTCGCATACTTCGGCGCATACGCGATCCCGTTGGTTTGGGCGTAGGCGTACGCGCTCTGCGAACAAAGAAATATACCAACAATTTGAAGTCAAACGTTTTAAGCGACAAGCTGGCTGATAGGACGGAGCTGCACTCCCATAAGGACCTGGCACACGGCAACCGCTTGGCACAGTGCTGCTGTTCCCCTCTTTTGGCTCTGTGTTCACACCTTCTCGCGATTTCAAAGTTCCTGCGTGACATGTAATCCTTGTCCATTTGAGGTATGAAGGTAGAAGACGTTCCTGAAAGCGCTGATTCAGCGGGAGACGAGCAGATCGACTCTCATGACATGCCGGTAAGTGTTGTGCTTCTGATCCACCCTTTGAATCACTTGTAGGGGTCCAAATCTCGGTGGACGGAACGCACGGTCCTGAGATTGATTGAACATGCTCGGTCATACCCTTTGCTGTTCGACAAAGCTCACAAGGACTACTGTAAGAACAAATTCAAGCACCAAGTGTGGGCAAAGATCGCCAATTCGATGAACGCCGAAGGATTCCGGGTCGACCAGAAGGGCTGCTCCAAGAAATGGAAGTACTTAAGCGACCACTACAAACGGCTGCGAAAGCAATCGGCTTCCGAAAACACCACAGAAGCGCTCGAGAGCCACTATTCCTGGTTCTACTTCGATGCCCTTAGCTTCCTGGACGGGCGTTGCGAGGACCGACAGGGGTAAGCGCTAATTCCGCCCTGCGTTCTACATATCCAGCTTCAGGACAAGTAGTCAGAGGCTCTCGGAAACTCCCGTGTCGACACAGTCAGATAGTGATCAAGATCCAGAAGGTGAGGCTCCGATCGCAACTCCGCCGTCAGAGCCGACTCCTTCGCCTCAAGCCACTCCTCTGCTAAGGCAGAAGAGAAGACGAGAAGAGCCCGATTTGGACCCTTCCGGGAGCAGCAGGGCAACTGCTCTTAAAGCTCGAGGACAGGATGACTGCGACCTGGTCGGTTCAATTGTGGCCTCAAGCCTGCGTCGTCTGCCGGAAGGTCGGATCCGCGAATCGGCGAAGATCCGCGTGCAAGAGGTGTTGTTCAAAATTGAGTTCGGCGACGAATAAAACATGTGATCTCGGGGTCCCAGCAGTGACACTATGTTCTGGAACTTGTTTATCTCGAAGGAGGTGCAGAGCCTCTAAGACTAGCGTAAGACCCGTACATCGTTTAAGCGAATCGAGTAGAAGGACGATCGGCGACTATAACGTAGCCAGCAGCCGTGAGAAGGAGACGACTAGGACCGAGGCAGTCTGGGTGATGCCCAGGAGGGCGCAGATCAAGCAGGTGACCGGTATGGAGGCAGTGGTGAAGGTGAGGGCGATGGACGCGCTCGTCACCGCGCCGAAGGTCGCCGGGCCTACGAAGAACATCGCTGAAGAAGACGATAAGGATGAGCGGAAGGAGACCACGAACCGAAGAAGGGGACGGTGAGGAACGGCATCCAGGAGTGTCTTCGTAGCATCAAGATGGAGAGCGCCCCCGCGACCAGGTGCACCAAGGCGTAGGAGATCTAAACTGTGGGATAGAGAAGAGGGGGACAGGGAGACCCACCAGCATCCAGAGTAGAATGCTCAGCCAGATCTCCCAGAAGACATTGGTGCTCTCTCCGCTCAAGGTGACCACTTTCCAGAGGGAGAAGTTTCTGAAATGGAAATACAAGCACTGGTGGAACTCCGTCTGGCACTAACGACTCCGCAGCAGCAGATCCACTTGGAGACGGCGCCGACATGGCCTGGAAACACGAGATGAGCTTCGGTGACCGGAGAATCCCAATATGCATGCTGGTGAAAAGCACTCGGGGCAAGAGCTCGGCGTTCATGGTCAGGACTTTATTAGACTTCAGCAATGACCATCCTCTCTCATTCTAGAGCAGAAACCCGACAAGTACCATCGAGGTCTCTGCAGAGGTAACAGCAGTCCGAAGAAGGAGAGTCTCCGCACTGTTTAACATTTAACAAGTACAACATAACAAATGCAGAAAAGGAGAAGACCGAATGACGCTAAGATGAGGCAGAAGAGAGACGGATTCCAGGAAATGTTCAGCGGAAGGATTACGGTGGATGTTGGCGTGTTCCTCAGAGGAAGGCGAGCACTCTTCGAGCGAACGCGTCGGCGAGGTTGTTCGAGTGTTCGGTGGAGCTCATCCAGTGGAAGGGGATTCCGACGTCGCACACGGCCACAAGGGAGTCAGCCAGTCTGCGGCTCTGCATCTGTTGCTTTTCTTCTTCGGAAGGCATCCCGATAAGAAGCGAGTGCTGACGACTGTAGCTCGTGCCATACCCGTCAACAGATACCACGTGGGCCGCCTTAGGTCCGTTGGCCGTACGTTGCATGTACGGTTCCAGGGCTCTGGCGTTGTGAGCTCCGTCGAAGGACACGATCACCTGCAAAGCAAGGAATAAGATCATGGACGAAGGATATAGGCCAACCTCGGCATCGATGGGAATTTCCCTGACTTGCTTCATCATGAACGCGCCATCGATTCTCTCATTCGAGGCCCCGAACAGGTACGGTAAGATACGACGGTTTCTGATATGCCTGACAAGGACCTGGATCATTTCATGATCTGTGCTTTCGGTGGCCAGGATTACAATCTTCTGCACTGATTCTTTGTACCTGAAAGAGCGGACATAAGAGATGTGTCCCCCACTGAAGGCTTTACCTTTCGATAACTTGAAGCAGGAACAGGAGTACACGGTCGGCTTTCAGTGCCGAGAAGACGCTACGACCCAAGTATGCCTCCGCCTCCTAAAGTTGTCCGAGTGAGAACAAACACATGTGCCCTCCGCCTACCTTCAAGCAGTTCTCCTTGTCGTCCTTCGATAAAACCGGCAACTGTACTTGGTCAGTGACGAGAACGTCGGTGGGGATGAACGATATGCCTCCTTGCCTATTTACCCAGGAAAATACGCGCGCGGGATCAGTAATAATATTTTCATCGTGCGCGTAATTGTCGGACTCGTTGGGCTTTTCCTTTATCTCGTATTCGGCGTCGTCCAGGTCCTAGAATCTCGAAATAGCTCCTTAAACACATCTGCGCCTTACCTCACGTCGGAATAGTTGTAGATTGGCTTCGAAGTCAAAATCTGTGTTGAGCTTCTCACGGTCCAAGGGCTTCTGCAATCCCCGTCCACCCTTGCCGCTGCCGTTGTAACCATTGGAACAATCCATTTGTGGAATGCCTGTTGGGCCCACTGGAACACAGGAAGGTCATCTACGGTACTTCACCCTCCAAACCTACCATGGCGATTGCGCGGTGCCCTGCGGTTTTCTAAGACGAGTGGTGAAGGAACCTGTTTCCCAAACTTCTTGAATGATCCAAATTCTTGATATTGAAACTGAGTCTTCCCCCTATAAAGACAAGAGCTGCAAGGAGGAACAGTTTGGAAACTAACTTTTCGGTGCTCGGAGAGTTTTCTGTTTGCGTGATGCACTCACTGGAAGTTGGGCTCGATGGCAGAGTAAGCAAGCTATTTACATCAATTCGTGTCATCTTCGGCTCCGGGGGAGGATCAGAAGGCGCACTGCAGCTGGTATAAGACGCAGAAAATTTCTTAGAACTTGTATATTTGGCTGCAGGAGGCGGTGAAGAAGATGAGAAGTTCGAGGAAAGCATACCTTTTTGAACTGATTTTGGGGGTTCCACCGCATAGCGAAGTAGATCTGAGCCATTCTTCTGAGCATTCTGAGCCACGCCATTCTGGGACTTTGGTTGTGATAATCCGAGGGCGGCCATAATATCAATAGACGGTTTGTGTTCAATTTCTGAGGGGACGTTGTTGGGACATTCTTCAGTCCTTGTAGTAGAAGAACCAGCTTCTGCCGGTGCCAGCACCCGCACTGATTTGACGTCGTTCAGTAGAATACGGTAAGAGCCACCTGCCACTTGATGCCCATCTCTAAATAAGGACTTCAGTCAATCTACTACCGGAGATAAGAATCACCTGAAGCACTTCTTCAACGTGATCGCCTGTCTGCCTTCTATATCGTCTAGGAGACCTTGAAACCGTCCCTTGTGTTCGCCGCAGTCAACAGTCATCAGCGCTCCCAGCAACTCTGAGTCAATAAGCACAACCATCCCTGAAGACGAGAGGGTCAGTACGGTTCATGAGATTAATGATCAAAGGTATTGCACTGGTCCACATCAACCACGGCACATCACATAAACGCACCACGCGAGCTCTTTATCCAACCACAAGTGTATGTACAGGACAGGATAGAATAGCAGAACAACCTTAAATCACGAAACGTAGTCGAGAGGCCTGTTGAAGCCACCCTTCCGGTTCATGTACTGGCGATATCGTCGAGGCTTGTTGATCTGCGCGGCCCCTTCGTAATTCCCTTCGACCTTCTTGTTCTTCGAGGTGTCGAAACCTCCGAATCCCATCAGCTTTTGCATTTCTTCTTCGGCATCTCCCAACGTCTCGAGGTCGATCTTCGGCTCCTCCTTCGCTGGAGCACGGGAGCTCTTCGCAGATGAATCGCTCTGCTCTTCCTTGCTAAAGAAGTAGCTTAGAAGCTGGTTAGCAGTGTCACACCTACCTCTTCTTGTGACGTTCAGCAGAATCACGTCGACGGCGCTCCTCGGGAGTCCGACTCTTCCTCCTCTGATCCCGGCCTGGTGGACTGCGACTGCGCCGGCGGTCATTATCCTTCCGACGACTTTCTCGGTCGACTGGACTGCGACTACGGCGACGGTCGCGCTCGACGGGTGAGCGGCTTCGACGGCGCTCTACGCGGTCCCGGTTCGCTCTGCTCCCGGGCGATCTTGAGCGACGACGAATGGTGCGATCTAAAAGGTGATGGGGTTTCGTCCTGCTGGAGAATTCGTGGCCCAGCAAAGATCTCGGGCAGAGAGAAGTCCAAAAGCACTTACCTCGACTCCTGCTACGACTCCGATCACGGACCATTGCCAGTCTTCACTTGGTTTAACTGAAACTACAAGCATGAGTTGCAACGATTCTCGCAACATGGATTCGCGCAGAACGACAAGTAGCAACATGCACAGGTTCCAATAGTGTAAAGAAGAACTCTGATCTCTAAAATATCCATATTTTCGCGCAGAAGGGTGCTCCTCCGTTTTGGGACCGAATGGAAACTCCTCCCAGCCCCAAGAAGACGGGCGTGGGTTCACGTGGGCGAACACGCGGAAGGCGAGATCGATCGACGCGGATAAACAAGAATTACCGCCCGACGCAATGTTTCTTTTTCGCTCCTCAATCGGAGTTACAATACCGACGGTCTCCCGCGTCAGGGAGCGAGTGTGAGGACAGTTTGTTCGTCTAAACTTATGGGAGACGAGCAAGGCGACGTTCCTCGCCTCTGCGAGCGAGGAACTTGTGGAGCAATGCAAAACGCGGACCAGAAGCAATGCGGAATGTCAGCGCGGACTAGCGAACTTCGTACACTCGGTTACCGTAGTGGATAGAGGCGAGAAGAGACGACCAGATACGGTAAGCGCGCTCTGCTCCTGGACTGTGAAGGCTTCAAACAGAAGGCGGATCCGAAATAAGTCATCATTAAGGTGACAAAATATAAATAATAAATAAATAATAACGTTAACGTATTGCGTATTCACGCTTATTCGATCATCGATCGTAGCTCGATCTCGGTCCTTCTTTGCGACACCAGTCCTTGGCTCTTCAAGAAGAAGAGGCTAGCTCGACAATTCTGCTCGCAAAGAACCAGGGTTGGCTGCCGCTTATCCTCGGAGGCGCTACGCTTCTGGCGGTCGATCTCCGGGATGGGCTCAAGTGTTCGAGTCACGCGAGACGTCGACGCTGGTCGCATTTTGGGGCGGCACTCCACAGCTTCGCGCGCAAGGACGCTATGATTAGGGCGCGGGATCCTGGTCTGAAGTCACTTAAAGCTTCGGAACAGGAAATAATAGATCTCCATACCGTGCTGCTGGACAGCTGCTGTTGTGGTTCGGCGGCAACCTTCTGAGCACAGCGTCCTGACGGATTCGGCGTCAACCTTCTGAATATTTTGCGAGCGAAATCAAAAATCGCCGATTCGCTCTTCGGCTCCTCCTTCCGCTTCCGGACTGTCTGGAACACGGCAGGTCCAAGGCAGATTGGGTTCATCATGAGGCCTTTAATGATCCTCCTTTGTTCGGCCGTCGGGTTGATGTCTCCGAGAAGACAAGGGGCCAAGACCATGCATAGATTGGTCTGGTCCATTCGGTTATCTTTGTGGTTCTGCCAAACCTAAATTGAGCTTCGGTTAAACTCGAACCCAGCACAAAGATCACCTTCTCCAATTTCTTCACCAGGTATGCGAGAGTGACTTGGTGGTGAGGGTCCAGCGCCGCCACTTGGCGAACGAACTGCGAATCATAGCCTGACCTGGGCGCGTAAGACACGCCTTTCAGCAGAGGCTTCTCCAGACGGCGCAGATACTTCTTGATCATTCCGCAGACGTCGTGGACAGTGAGGCCCTCGCGGGGTGCGAGATGAGCCAACCTTTCTTGCTTGGAGTGGATCGCGTCGAAGCACTTCTGCATGCGAATCGCGTGACCGTCTCTGCGGAAGACGCCCTCGGTCTTCTCATAGTGGGCTCGCTCCAAATACTCGAAGCAGTCGGTGATGAACCTGAAAAGAGGAAAGGGATTATGACGACGAAGGACACCTACTTCGGAATCTCGATTCCATTTCGGACGACGATGTGGCAACCGCCATATTGCGCGTTGGCGCGCTGCAGGTTGATGTCGCGGGATACTTGGTAACTATCACGGCGGCTTCCGATTCGGGACATGTCAGTCAGGTCAAGGATGTGTAGCCGACCGAGCAGTGTAGATCCAGTGCTTGAAATGGCTAGGAGAATGGCTCGGCCCCCTCCCTTGATGATGTCTGGACTGTTCCTAGACAGAAACGGACGACTAGACAGACCAAATGTCTGTGATGGACCGGGGTGCATTCCACCGTAACCCGTCTCAATGGAGGTCTACTTCACGGGTCCACATAAAGTCGACCACCAATTCTCAAGCTCCTTCACAAAGTGTGGAGTGGGGACGTACACCACAAATACTTGAGTGAAGCCAAGGATTAAGATCATGAAGTTATCTGGAACAAGCCCCGAGTCCTCCCATTTGGCCTCGATTCTCATGAGGATGTAGAAGAATTCGGGTATGAGACTTCTTCTGGAACCAAAGCAGTCAGTGAAATCGAGTCTCGTACAAACCGTTCTGGTGATTATGATATGTTCCAGTGTTATGAACGTCTCCTTATGGGATGTGCCTCCTAATCTCGCTGATTAGGGTGATAAGGACCGCCAGAAGGATCCTTCACTGACCCACAAGTGTAGGATTAGTTGCCTTTTCCTTTGGATACGTTGTCCCCTTGACGACTCGGAAGTGCACTCTGCCTAATGTCAAACCCATCCAGAACTCGCGTGGACTTCCCTGGTGTAAGTGTGCAAATAAACATGACACCTGGGAGGACTTTATTTTCGGAAGAGCTCACGTTTCCACACACTGTGTGTACACACACGAGTCTGGTCACGGGAGGAACGGTTCGGGAAGACAGAGAAGGCAGGGTAGTCGCCTTTACTAAATCTCTCACCGCTTGTCTCTTATCTAATCTCTGGCAGGAACACGAAATCAGAGTGCGAAAGAAGAAGAGCCGCGGGTGGAATGAGCCGTCAAAGACGTACGCTTCTTGAGTGGGAGAAGTGACTGGAGAGGTGACAAGGCATGTTATCACCTGACAAATGCCGAGCGGAGCGTAGGGAACAGCGTCGCTGATAAGAGTCTCCTTATAGGCACAAGGAGGACGTGCCGTGTTGGTTTTAGGTAGCGATGAGGCAGCAACGGAACTCGGAGGAGAAGGAAGGCGAGAAGAAGGAGGACGGCGCGAAATCGCGTAAGTAAGCGTCAGGGCAAGAGAGTCAGTTCTGGATTGAAAAGCTTTTTGTCCGTGGCTCGGAATTCCCTTTAAGTATCCTAGTTCTGTAATCGAAGGCGGATTTTACGGCTCTGTAGGGTCCCTTCCAGCTGTGTTCCAACGGGCTCCTACACTTGACAGAACCTTTGCAGTGCACGATCTGGTGAAGCAGTTCTGCGAGCAAGCGGCCAAGTTCCTCGAGGCACAAGAGACGCTGTCGGTTACGGTGAGAGGCGATGGAGCCCGAAGGAGATACGAAGTCTTCGAGGAGAACCGTAGGTCCCAAAGCCCCTCCACTGGAGAAGCACGCCCGATTCCAGCCGAGCTCCCGGCGAGGATTCCCGAGAAGAGGGCCGACCTGAGTTGTCAGGCGGAGGCGCGTCGTTCGCTGCTGGAGCTGGTGCGGATGAGGTCCTTGCGGAGGGACGGTCGCCCCCTTTCCATCACGAGCTCCGTCTCGAGCTCCTCGTCCTCAGGATGTAAGCCCCTCCGAACCGACTTTTACCACTTCTGCCGTTCAGATGCTTCGGTCGCCTCGAACTGGAGCACCACCACCTTGGATCTGGAGAGGCAACTCAGCGAGGGTAGGATGCCCGAGGGGTGATGGGGCATGACGGAGTCGTTTGCAGCGCGCGCCGAGAATGAATTCCTACTTGAGGAGATTCGCCAGATGCGGTAGGGTCCAGCCGTTCAAGAAGCCCGATTCGCGCTGGAACGCCGCACAGCCGTGGTGAGTTAGGGGCAGATGCCTTGGCGTGGCAGTGAAGACAGAACCAATCCACTTCTACCTCTAAGCGGGTGTTCCAGAGGCGGAAGGAAGTTCCTGGTGCTCTGACACCGATCAGCGAGAAGTCAACGCCGTCCCCACAAGATGGACCTCCCTCCAACCCTCACCCCATGGCGGAGCACGGCTTCGAGGAGCGCTTCCAGAGTCTTGGTGCACGGATCCGCAGGATGAGGGAGCTGGTAGGATTCGTGAGGCAGAACGGTGCGTCGATGGAGAACGTGCTGAGTCAAGTCGAGGGGAAGCTGGACGACTTGGAAAGAGTATGGAAGGAGTCGGAAGAGGGGGCGACTCCGCTCGATCTTCTCAGTGGCCTGGCGCTGATCGAGGAGCTCGTCAAGGGAGTGGAGGAGGCGTTAGAGGATCCTTTGGAAAAGGGACATATGTTTCAATAAACGTGATATTAGGCTCTGGAGACATTGTGGAACATCGAACTGGCATCGCAGGACGACCTTCTTGTTCTAGTTGGTATTCTCTAGGGGGCTGAGGCCATCCCGGGTTCAGCCACGTGTCGATTTAACAACAACGATACATCTAATTGAACGCATTTCGAGGGCCATGGCACTGCAACCACGACCTCTTCTTGAAGGCGCGAGGGAGTTTCGTTTCTCGGCAATCTATCTTCTAAGGAGGATCCTGCTTTATTTTAGCCGGTTATCGAAGATTCAGGCTGCTCTGGCCTTAAGAATATTCCCAAATATCGTAATCCTGTCCAGCAAGGTCCATTCGAAGTCCCGTTCAGGTCCGCGGCTCCTTCTGACTCAGCGACCCCTCTACAAGGGGCTCCTGACTCACCCTCGGGTCACTCCGCGTTCTTCACCCGCGCCCTTTCTAACCCGCGCAAAGCCGAGGCCAAACAGCCATCGAGCCTCGTGAGCGATTCCCCTGTTTGCTCTGCCTGGGTGCAACTTCTGATTCCCAAACAACGATCGATCGGCGGCGCCGCTTCTTCTTTATCAGTCGCCGGCAGATCACTCGTCGCTGTGTTTGGGCCGTCGAGGAAGATCGATTCCTCGGCCCTCCCTTTCGCGAAGGAGCGTTCTTGACACCTCGCCGCCACCTCTTGTCCTTAGCCCGGTCACTTTCCGTCTTTTGTTCTCCCGCCCGGCCCCGCGTCCCTAAGTCACCGCCGACAGACTCTCCCGCGACCGAAGACGGTGCTCCCGTGACCGCTTAGGGTGGCACGAGTCGCGAATTTGGACTTTTGTCGCTGTAAATGTTGCCTTCTGCAAGGTCGCCACCAAAGCCTTTGGGTATTCTCGTGAAGTTACTGATCTTCTTGTGTGGTTAGAGCCGTGCTCGTTGTCCCTATCGTCGTTCCTCTTCCCGCGGTGTATCCCCATTGTGTCCATGGCAACTTTGTCGACTACAATAGGCATTAACTCCTTCTTCTATTCCTAAGGCCCTCAGGTGCTCGTCATTAGTTAATTGCTCGATGCGCTAAACTGAAATTGCAATTTTCGGTTACTTTGTGTCCCGCAGGGAACGCTTCAAGACCTGGAAAGATCAAAAGTCGGACGATCCCCACCATCAAAACAACAAGTACTTGTACGAATGTTCGAACTGCACGGATCTAACAGTTGAAGGTGGTCAGATAAGAGTAGAACATGTAAAGACCCTAGTAGGTCCTTTTTATCTCCCAAGCACTCGAGCCTTCTCCCCCTCTTAGGCGCACATTCCTTAGTCGATCATTACGGATCATTAGTTAATGGCGACACTGCAGCAAGACGCTATTATCGCCGCCCTCCGAAGCGCCCACATCATCCCCGATAAGTGAACTTGGACCGGATCAAGAGTCGCCCAATCCCTGCTAACAACATGTTTACGAGTGTTTAAATGCACGGATTTGACAGTTGCGAGCGGTTCATTAGGGACGCGCCAGGTGGGAACGCGATGAATAATTAAGGCACAGGAGGCCGAGCTGAAATCCAAAACCCTATTCTATTGCTACTTCGCGTCCGGGCCCGTCTTCTTCTTGGATCGACTTGTCAAAAGTGCAAACCGGAATGAAAATAAAATCCAAATAGAGAGCTTCTTCACTAGGACTTTGACCGAACCCTAATGAACCACTGATAACTTAGGCATTCGTGGACCACGTGCTTCTTTGCGGCGCCACGAATTTGACGCTTAGGATTGGACATCAATAGTCGAGTATGTCGTGCCTAATTGAAGCGTGGAAGACCAAAACAAAGTCCGAGTTGGAGAAAGTGTCAATCCAAACAAGTAGGGACATGTTTGCGAGAGTTTAAAAGCACGGATTAACAACTGACTAACAATAGTTCATTAGGGTCGAAAACACTAACCATGGCATACAACATCGAACTCAGAATTCCAAAATCAAAAAGAGGAACCCTTTTGGCCCCGTCTTCAGGCTCGGCCACGATTCGTTCACGTCCACGTCTACGTCCACGTCCTCGTCCTTATCTGCATCCACGTCCACCTATGCAATCGTGGCCACCCTCACAAATATCAATTTAGTGAAAAAACAAAAAACCA